>PVKP010000808.1:0-173131 GCA_004027715.1 Plecturocebus donacophilus | reverse complement strand
CTCGTGTTGTGTTTTTCAGCTCCATCAATTCACTTATGTTCTTCTCTAAGTTGTCCATTCTCGTTAACATTTTGTTAAATCTTCTTTCAAGGTTCTTAGTTTCTTTGCATTGGATTAGAACATGTTCTTTTAGCTCACAGAAGTTTCTTATTATCCACCTTCTGAAGCCTGATTCTGTGAGTTCATCACACTCATCCTCCATCAAGCCTTGTTCTCTTGCTGATGAGGAGCTGTGATCCTCTATAGGAGGAGAGGCATTCTGATTTCGGGTGTTCTCAGCCTTTTTGCACTGGTTTCTTCCCATTTTTGTGGATTTATCCACCTGTCGTCTTTGTAATTGCTGACTTTCAGATTGGGTCTCTGAGTGGACGTCCAGCTTGTTGGTTATGAGGTTTTTTCTGTTTCTTAGTTTTCCTTCGGGGGGCGCTCCTTCCTCACAGAGCTGGGCCTTCCCGGGTTCAGCCACGCTTGCTCTCAGTCCTCAGCGCCTCCAACCGCTGTTCTCCCTGTGGGGACGGGACCCGCTGAGCCCGACTAAAAGGGCGTCCAGTCCCGCACACTCCGCACCAAAAAGCGCTGCGCCAGCCAAAAGAGTCGCGCTGGCGACCCGTGTGGCTCCCTCGCCGGGAATCTCCCAGTCCGTGGGCATCAAATATTCGTCTGCAATTGCGGCGTCCACTCGCTCTCTGTGCCCTCACCGGGAGCCACAATCCCGAGCCGCTGCTACGTGGCCATTTTGGATCTCTCTCCGCCTGGTGATGAAGTTTTTTTGTTACTTAGTTATCCTTTGGTGGACGCCCCTTCCCCTCAGAGCCGGACCTTCCTGGGTTCGCTGTGCTTGCTGTGAAACTCAGTCCTCAGTGCTTCCAATTGCTGTTTTCCTTGTGGGGATGGGAGCAGCCAAGCCCGTCTGTCCCGTATACTCTGCACCGGGAAGCGCCGCGCTGGGCGCCAGCAAAAGAGCCGCGCCAGCCAAAGGAATCGCGCTGGCGACCCGTGTGGCTCCTCTGCCGGAAATCTCCCAGTCTGTGGGCAACAAAAATTTGTCGGAAAGTGCGGCGTCCACTCGTTCTCTGCGCTTTCACTGGGAGCTACATTCCTGAGCTGTTGCTAATCGGCTATCTTGGATCTCTCTCCCAAATACACTTTTTTAAAAAGGCAGCTCGGTAAACAGTAATCTGCTCACCACTGGAAAGGTTAAGAGAAGGAAGAGCTTCTTGGCACTTGATTGTCTTCCTACTCTTTGGTACAGCTTTCACAAGTCTCAGCCTCCTCTGCACCTTTGCATAGAGAAAACAGAGGTAGCAATGCACCTAACATCTTGGGAAGAGACATCAGACAAGTGCTGGGAGTGTACTGGATGCTTCTTCTGCAAAACCAGTAGAGAAATTTGAAAAGCTGGCCATTTATAAAAATTCAGAGGCCTTCTAATTAAATGCACTTCTCACTTTCATTGTAATAATCAGAGAAGTACTGCATTAATAATTTGCTCTAATCACCCAGGAATAGCTGAAGGTATAAGTCAGGACACCATATTTTAATTAATTTTGCAATTGTGTTTTTATTAAATAGAATAAGAAGCTAAAAGTTAAAGGTGCCGCAAACTAGAATGGAGGTGGTCCAAAGCAGTCTCTAAGCTCCATCCAGCTTCAGAGTAAGTGAAGAGGGTAGACTGCAGTCAATGTCCTGCTCTTAGTCAAACCCCAAGCCCCAGTGATTATACTACCTAAAAAAGAGGCCACATGGCACAATATGAGATTATTTTATCTCATGTAATGTATGATCAGTTTTTACCATTCCAAATCTTGTACAAGTATACAACAAGCTTGTACCATGAAAAGAATGAATTTAGATATTAAACTACTAATCAGAAGTATAAAAATAAACAGATACATATTATATGTTTTAAGTTAGGGGAAAGAAATAAATAGATCTCAAAAGATAAAGATTTTCAGTTCACTCAGAACTATATACAGCTATATTACTTGCAATAGGTAAAGAAAATGTTCCATTTCCCATCCCCACCACAGTACATTCAACAGTCTAACAATGCTGGATCATTTCCAAATAAAAAGACTATTATAGGCTAAATTATGTCCTCCAAAATTCATATGGTGAAGCCCCCATTACCTCAAACGTAACTGTATTTGAAGACAGGGCCTTCAAAGAAGAAACTTAAGAGGTCATTAGGATGGACCCTAATCCAATATGACCAATTTCCTTATAAGAAAAAGGACATGGGCACAGATGGAAGGCCATGTGAAAACGCAGAGGAGAGGTCCATCTCCAAGCTAAGGAGAAAGGCCCTAGAGCAGACCAACCCTACCTACACTTTAATCATGTCCTTCCAGTCTTCAGATCATGAGCAGAGAAGTTTCCACTGTTTAGGCCAATGGTCCCCAACCTTTTTAGCACCAGGGACTGATGTGTGAAAGACAAGTTTTCCACAGACTGGCAGTGGGTGGGGAGGTGGATAGTTTCAGGTTTCAGGGTGAAACTGCTCCACCTCAGGTCATCAGGCCTTAGATTCTCAGAAGGAGCATGTAACCTAGATTCCTCGCATGTGCAGTTCACAAAAGGATCCGCATTCTTATGAGAATCTAATGCCATCACTGATCTGACAGGAGGGAGAGCTCAGGTGGTAATGCTTCCTTGCCTGCCTCTCACCTCCTGCCGTGCAGCCTGGTTCCTAAAAGGCCAGGGATCAGTACTAATTCACGGCCCAGGTGTTGGGGACTCCTGGTTTACCCAGTCTGTGGTATTTGTTATGGCAGCTGTAGCAAACTAATACAAAGGCTAAAAAGTCATAATGAAAACAAGATAAATTTTTGTGTAGATCAGAAAAACAGAAACATCAATTAATAAATATGACTGGAGTCCTGTGTTGACTGAGAGAAGTGGGCAGAAGCACCAGGTGTTTGGCTGCCTTGGAGTGACGTGGACTAAAAGCTTCTGCACACATGCAGAGGCTGGACTCCACTCACTGCTGACAGACAGAGGTCAGGGCACAATTTTTCTTTTAGGAAAAAGATCCCAGCAGTAGCTATGGGATTATTTTTTGTTGTTGTTTAAGAAAATGTAGCATGCCTAAGAAGGTGGGAGCTTACAAACAAAGCCCTTCCACTAGAAAGTGAGCCAAGCCACTGTTGACTTTGTAACAAAATCTGTGATCATTCTGAAATCATCTATGGCAGAACTCCTGATACTGCCAAACTAAGACTTGATTTTAAAGTTACAGCTCCAGGAGAATCTGGGTGGAGACAACCAAAGCCAAACACACGACCAAGCAGAGAAATTAAAAACAGCAAGAACAAACTCCACATATGTGATAAGCATGCTAACCAAAATTCCAAAGCGCATGAAATATAATATTAAGAAATATCCCCCAAAAGATTAAGTTCTAGATGTAACTATCTTAATAAAACACTTGATACAGATTTTAAGGTACATATTGTTAATATGCTCATTAAGGTAAATGAAAATGAAAGAAAATCTAAAAAACAGTAAAACTGAAATAAAATCAGAAATTTTTACAAAGAAGATATATCTACTAAAGTAAAAGCAAACAAAAAATAATAAACTTTAGACAGAGACAGTTTGTCTTAGTTCTAATGTCACCCAGGCTGGAGTATAGTGATGCAATCTCAGCTCACTGTAGCCTCCACCTCCCAGGATCCAGTAATTCTCCTACCTTAGTCTCCTGAGTAGCTGGGATTACAGGCATGTACCACCATACCCAGCTAATTTGTATTTTTAGTAGAGAGGGCCAGGCTGGTCTAGAACTCCTGACCTCAGGTTATCCGCCCACTTCGGTCTCCCAAAGTGCTAGGATTACAGGTGTGAGCCACCATGCCCAGCCTGTCTTAATTTTATGTTGCTACACAACCGATTACCACAAATTGGGCAGCTGAAAGTGACAAATATTTATTATCTAACAGTTTCCACAGGTCAGAAGTCCATGCAAGGCTTAGCTGGAACTCATTAAGACTGCAAATAAGGTACTGATTGGGCTATGTTCTCTCTGTATTTGAAGGTAAACTTCCAAGTTCATGTGGTTATTGGCAGACTTCATTTCCCTACAGTTATAGAACTGAAGTCCTCAGATCCTAGAAGCTGCCCATAGTTCCTTGATATGTAGTCCTTTCCACAGGCAGATGAGAGCATGGCAGCTTACTTTTTCAAGATGTGCAGGACAGTCTATTACTCTAGTCTTCAAAGGCTGTCTTATTCAAAACATAATCAAGGGAGTTATGTTTCATGACCTTTGCTATATTCAATTGGTTAAAAGTAAATCACAGGTTCTGCCCACAGTCAAGGGATGCAAATAATACAACATCTTTGAGGGTGCCAAACTGGGTTGTGTCCACCACATGTTGATATCAAAAATTAGAACATATTACTCTAGAGTTCTACCAGAAGGAGACCAAAAATAAAATATAAAAAAACTACAACTGGAAAAGACACATTTAGAACACAAGTAGGATAATTGCCAACATAATTCCACAGGATTTCTAGAAGACAGTAGAAATGACAGAGAAGAAATATTTTTTTAAAATGGCCAAGATTTTAAGAATTAAAGAAAGGCAAAATAATAAAAAGAAGGTCTTGACTGAAAGTGCTGAGCAGAGTGAAAAATAAATACCATAATAACACATCACAGAGCTGGAGAATGCAAGGATAAAAAGAAAATTTTAAACGCTACCAATAAGAAAAAAGAAGTTGCCATTAGATTGAATGCATTTAGTCATTATCAATAGCAACGGACTACAAAGAATATCAGGCTAAAATCATTACTAAGCAGGAGTGGAGGTGAGATTACTTACCTAGAATTCTACAAAAACAGTTAAATTATCAGTCAGCAGATCCAAGATGGCAGAATAGGAACAGCCCTGGAGTGCAGTTCCCAGAGAGAACAACACAGAGGCTGAGTGAACACCACATTTCCAAACAAGTTATTACTGCCCACAGACCAGGAGATTCTCGAGCTGAAAAGCACCATGAGTTTCCAGCATGGTGCACCAGGTTTCCACACAAAAACACAGAAATCTGGGCAGCCATTTCAACTGGTGCCTGGAACACCTGGGGGACAGAGCTGCCCATTCAACTGAAAAAAAGGGGGCTGAAACAGGGAGCCACATGATCTGGCTCAGCGGGTCCCACCCCTACAAAGGCCAGCAATCGGAAACGCTCTGGAATGAGAAGTTCTCAGCAAGCACAGCTGGACCCGGGACAGTCCAGTTCTGTTGGGGGAACGATGTCTGCCATTACTGAGGAAGTCCACCACTACTGAGGCAGTCTGCCATTACCAAGGTAATCCACCATTACTGAGGCAGTTCTAACTATACCTCTATAAACAAGAAAGTTCACACAGCAGCTGGGCAGTGCACACAGCAGCTCAGCAATGCCTCTGCTGGCAGACTGTGACTAGACTACCTCCTTTCTGGGCAAGGCAGCTCTGTAAAAAGGCAGCAGCACATCAGGAACTTATAAACAAAGCCCCACCTTCCCAGGACAGAGCACGTGGGAAAAAAACGCAGTTATGAGTTCTGCTGTAGCAGACTTAAACATACCTGCCCAGCAGCTCTGAACAGAACCACGCTGCTCACATCTCAGCACTTGATCTCCAATAAAGGACATACTATCTTCTCAAGCAGCTCCCTGACTCCCACAGATCCAAAGAGTCACCTCATAAAGGAGAGCTCAGGCTGACATCAGGCGGGTATCATTCTGGGACAAAAATAACAAAAGAAACTGGCAGCAACCCTTACTGTTCTGCAGCCACCGCAGGTTATCCCCAGGCAAGCAGGGTGTGGAGTGGACAGACATGCAACAGCACATCAGAAAGCTTATCCATCATGTCAAATCAGCTTCATCCCAGGGATGGAAGGCTGGTTCAACATATGCAAGTCTATAAATGTAATCCACCACATAAACAGAACCAAAGACAAAAACCACGATTATCTCAATAGATGCAGAGAAGGCCTTCAACAAAATTCAACAGCTCTTTAAGCTAAAACTCTCAAGAAACTAGGTATCAGTGGAACATATCTCAAAATAATAAAAGCTATTCATGACAAACCCACAGCCAATATCATACTGAATGGGCAAAAACTGGAAGCATTCCCTTTGAAATCTGGCACTAGACAAGGGTGCCCCCCTCCCACTCCTATTCCATATACTATTGGAAGTTCTAGCCAGGGCAATCAGGCAAGAAAAAGAAATAAAGGATATTCAATTAGGAAAGGAGGAAGTCAAATTATCTCTATTTGCAGATGACATGATTGTATATTTAGAAGACCCCACTATCTCAGCCCAAAATCTCCTGAAACTGATAAGCAACTTCAGCAAAGTCTCAGGATACAAAATCAAGGTGCAGAAATCACAAGCTTTTCTATACACCAATAACAGACTAACAGAGAGCCAAATCAAGAATTAACTGGCATTCACAATTGCTACAAAGAGAATAAAATACCTAGGAATACAACTAACGAAGGATGTATAGTACCTCTTCAAGGAGAACTAAAAACCACTGCTCAACGAAATAAGAGAGGACACAAACAGATGGAAAAACATTCCATGCTCATGGTTAGGAAGAATCAGTATTATGAAAATGGCCATACTGCATAAAGTAATTTACAGATTCAATGCTATCTCCATCAAGCTACCTATGACCTTCTTCACAGAACTAGAAAAAAAATCACCTTAAACTTCATATGGAACCAAAAGAGAGCCCACATAGCCAAGACAGTTCTAAGCAAAAATAACAAAGCTGGAGGCATCACGCTACCTGACTTCCAACTATACTACAAGGCTACAGTAATCAAAACAGCATGGTACTGGTACCAAAACAGATATATAGACCCATGGAACAGAACAGAGGCCTCATAGGCAACTCCACACATCTATGACCATCTGATCTTTCACAAACCTGACGAAAACAAGGAATGGGGAAAGGAGTCCCTGTTTAATAAATGGTGTTGGGAAAACTGGCTAGCCATGTGCAGAAGCAGAAACTGGACCCCTTTCTAACACCTTACACAAAAATTAACTTCAGATGGATTAAAGACTTAAACATAAGACCTAACACCATAAAAAAACCCTAAAAGAAAACCTAGGCAAAACCACTCAGGACATAGGTATAGGCAAGGACTTCATGACTAAAGCACCAAAAGCACTGGTAACAAAAGCCAAAATAAATGGGATCAAATTAAACTCCAGAGCTTCTGTACAGCAAGAGAAGCAATCATTAGAATGAACCAGCAACCAACAGAATGGGGAAAAAATTTTGTAATCTACCCATCTGACAAAGGGCTAATATCCAGGATCTACAAAGAACTAAAACAGATTTACAAGAAAAAAAAAACCTATTCAAAAGTGGGCGAAGGACATGAACAGACACTTTTCAAAAGAAGACATTTATGAGGCCAACAAACATATGAATAAAAGGTCATCATCACTGGTCATTAGAGAAATGCAAATCAAAACTACATTGAGATACCATCTCACACCAGTTAGAATGGCAATCATTAAAAAATCTAGAGACAACAGATGCTGGAGAGGATGTGGAGAAATAGGAACACTTTTACACTGTTGGTGGGAGTGTAAACTAGTTCAACCATTGTGGAAGACAGTGTGGTGATTCCTCAAGGATCTAGAACTAGAAATACCATTTGACCCAGTAGTCCCATTATTGGGTATATACTCAAAGGATTATAAATCATTCTAAAGACACATGCACACGAATGTTCATTGCAGCACTGTTTACAATAGCAAAGACCTGGAACCAACTCAAATGCCCATCAATGATAGACTGGACAAGGAAAAGGTGTCACATATACACCATGGAATATTATGCAGCTATAAAAAATGATGAGTTCATGGCCTTTGTAGGGACATGGATAAATCCGGAAACCATCATTCTCAGCAAATTGACACAAAAACAGAAAAACAAACACTGCATGTTCTCACTCATAGTTGAGTGTTGAACAATGAGAACTCATGGACACAGGGAGGGGAGCATCACACACTGGGGTTTTTTGTGGGGGATTACGAGAGGGATGGTGTGGGGTAGGGAGGTTGGGGAGGGATAACTTGGGGAGAAATGCCAGATATAAGTGACAGGGATGGATGCCACAAACCACATTGCCATGTATGTATCTATGCAACAATCCTGCATGTTTTCACATGTACCCCAGATCCTAAAGTGCAATAAAATATATACTAAAAAAAAGAAAAGAAAAACTGTTCCTTCAAGACTATGAGAAAGTCATTCTTGGACATTCAAATATTATAAAGACTACACTAAAAGACATAAAAGATGAACTTTGACAATTAAAGTGTATAGGTATATAAGCTGCTTCTACATAAAACCACATTGAACTAGAAATTTAAAATTTTAGGTTGATGAATTTAATTAGTATTCAAAATATAACAAATATACATATAAATAATGATTAATAGTATTAGTCTTCATTCAAAATAGTAAAATATCTGCTTCCTAAGTATTTTTTCATTTCCTGCAGCCATTTCTTGCTTTTTCTCCTTCCACTCTTCTTGCCTTTCTTTTCAACTTCTATTGAACTTCTACTGCTTCTGGAAGGATCTCTCTCCATGAGTGTTTGGTACAAAGCAAACCTAGGTGTTTTTGTTGTTGTTGTTGTTGTTGTTGTTGCAGTAGTCAAAACCTAAATATGAAAGTCAGGATATCTGTTCTCCTCCATTCTTAGGCTTAACATTCATATTTTGACCTTGAGACTGAATGAACAAAACCAGTACTGGGTGAGTGAAAGGGAATTATGAAACACTATTAAGGAAGTCAAGACTAAAAGCAAAAATATCAGTAAACTGGCAGCAACAAGTCAGCCTTCCCTTGTATTACCAGTACAGAGTTAATTGTTTGTGCTTTATAAAAATTGGCCAGCCACAACTGGATTTCAAGAGAAAAATTATTTTATATTACATATTTTTCATAATTGCATATGCTAAAGCAAAATTTTAGTTTTAGTCTTTGCTGTATTTTTGCAATGAAAATACAGTAAAAAATGAGCCACAATCTGGTATCTTTAAAACCTATATAGCCGGTAGTCAAATAACATCTTTTTATTCAACATAATTTCTTCTTATCAACAATATTGATAAGAGGAAAGGGAGAAGTGGGGAAAAAAGGTGTATTTCCACCTGGGGACTTCATCTATGTGGACTTTGCACATTCCCTTCGTGAATGCATGGGTTTTTTTCAGGTACTCCAGTTTTCTACCACATCCCAAAGCTGTGCATGTTAGGTATGTTGGTATGTCTACATAGTTCCAGCTCAAGTGAGTGAATGTATGAGTATGCCCTGTGATGGAATGGCTTCCTGTCTAGGGTAAGTTTCCACCTTGTTCCCTGAGCTGCTGGGATGGGTGCCAGCCACTGGTGACACCTGAACTGTACTAAGTGGTTGAATTACTATAAAGTAAACATTTGCAAAGCATACAAAAGTCATACAGTCCACTCAATAATAAACTATGTGATGGCTGGCACAATCTCGACTCACTGTAACCTCCACCTTCTGGGTTCAAGTGATTCTCCTACCTCAGCCTCCCAAGTAGCTGGTATTATAGGCACACGCCACCATGCCTAGCTATTTTTCTATTTTTAGTAGAGATAGGGATTTTTTGGTCAGGCTGGTCTCAAACTCCTGGCCTCAAGTGATCCAACTGCGTTGGCCTTCCAAAGTACTGGGATTAAAGGTATGAGGCACCACACCTGACACATTTCAGTTTTTATTTAGGCGTTTGGTGATTGTTTTTGTCACCAGAAACACCCTATAGGCACTAAATGCTTGTTTATATCAATTAGATTATGATAAAATTGGTTTCTTTATATGTTGTTTCACTTAAAGTCAGTTTGCAAACTACTGACAACATTAAGTGAGGATTTACTGACATTCATTAACTCTGAGTCCTCACTAGACTGGTTGTATTGATTCAGCATTTTCTTCAGTTTTAAGTTAAGGGTTTATATTTTAAATTATGACAGATTGTGAACCAAATTTTCAATCTTTGATTCAAATTGGAATTAATTAATAGTTGGAATTCATTAGCTCCAGATCGAAATCACTGGCCTACTGGATTTATGTTGGTTTTATCTTGTTTCTCCTACTATCAATGATAAAAAAAAGCAAAAACAAAAACTAACACATTCTAGCATCTTAACAAACAGATGTACAGCAAATATAAAGTACAGTGCAAAGGACAACCAACTCTTGAACTGAACCTTGAAATAACAAATCAGGAACCAAAACACTCATGGAGAGAGATCCTTCCAGTTGTCATCATGAATAATACCAAAATATAATCTCTTTAAAGCATGAATCTTAATAAGGCCTAAAAAACAATAAACAGGGAAAAAAAACAAAGTATTTAGGCAATAACTAACATGACAAATAGAACAACTACCTCACATCTCAATACTAGCAGTGAATATAAATGGCCTAAACACTGCACTTAAAAGATACAGAATGGCAGAATGAATAAAATTCCACCAACCATGTGTCTGCTGTGTTCAAGAGACTCACCTAATACACAGGACTCATATAAACATAGGTAAAGGAGCAGAAAAAGATATTCCACACAAATGAAAACAAAAGTGAGTAGAAGTAGCTATTCTTATATCAGACAAAACAGATGTTAAATAAGAATAAACTTCAATACTCCACTGACAACACTAGACAGGTATCAAAGACAAAAAGTCAATGAATGAACTTAAACCATACTCTAGAACAAAGGAACATAGATATTTAGAGAATATAATATGTAACAACTGCAAAATATATATTCTTTTCATCAGCACATGAAACATTCTCCAAGATGGTTCAGTTGATAGGCCACAAAACAATTCTCAATAAATTTAAGAAAAATCAAAATCATATCAAATATCTTTTCAGATCACAGTGAAATAAAAATGGAAATTAACTCCAAAAGAAGCTGTTAAAACTATACAAATACATGGAAATTAAATAATCTGCTCTTGAATTATCTTTGAGCTTACAATAAAATCAAGATAGAAATTAAAGAATTCTTTGAAATAAAAGAAAATAGTGATACAACTTATCAAAATCTCTGGGATACAGCAAAAGTGGTGCTAACAAGAAAGTTCACAGCATTAAATACCTACATCAAAAAGTCTGAAAGAGCACACATAGACAACCTAATGTCACACTTCAAGGAACTGTAAAACAGAAACAAACCAAAGCCAACCCAGTAGAAAAAAAGAAATAACAAAGATCAGAGCAGAAGTAAGTGAAATTGAAACAGAAACAAAACAAAAACAATACAAAAGATAAGCAAAAAAAAAAAAAAAAAAAAAAAAAAAAAAAAAAAAAAAAAAAAAAAAAAAAAAAAAAAAAAAAAAAAAAAAAAAAAAAAAAAAAAAAAAAAAAAAAAAAAAAAAAAAAAAAAAAAAAAAAAAAGCTGGTTCTTTGAAAAGATAAAATGAATAGAACATTCGTGAGATTAACAAAGGAAAGAACAGCAAAGATTCAAATAAGCTTAATTAGAAATGAAACGGGAGATATTACAACTGATACCATTGAAATACAAAAGATTATTCAAGGCTATTATGAAAACATTTGTGCACATAAACTAGATAATCTAGAAAAGATGGATAAATTCCTGGAAAAATACAATCCTCCTAGATTAAATCAGGAAGAAATAGAAACTCTGAACAGACCAATAACAAGCAGCAAGATTGAATAAATAATTTAAAAATTACCAACAAAAAAGTTCAGGACCAGATAATTTCATAGCCAAATTCTACCAGAAATTCAAAGAATTGGTATCAATCCTACTAAAACTACTCCAAAAGATACAGAAAAGGGGAATCCTCCCTAGATCATTCTATAAATCCAGTATCACATGAATATCAAAACCAAGAAATGACATAAAAAAAGAAAACTACAGACCAATATCCCTGATGAAAACATAGATGTAAAAATCCTCAACAATACACCAACTAATAAAATCCAATAGCATATCAATATAATTCTTCATGATCAAATGTGTTTCATACCAGGGATGCAGGAATGATTTAACATATTCAAGTCAATAAATGCAATACATCACATAAACAGAATTAGAAACAAAAATCATATGACTGTCTCAATAGATGTAGAAAAAGCATTTGACAAAATCCAGCATCCCTTTATAAAACCCCTCAACAAAATTGGCATAGAAAGACATACCTCAAAATAATAAAAGCCATCTATGAAAAACCCACAGCCAACATCACACTGAATGGGGAAAGTTGTACTGGAAGTCCTAGCCAGAGCAATCAGATATGAGAAATACATAAAGGGCATCCAATTTGGAAAAGAGGGATTCAAATTGTCACTGTTCACCAATAATATGAACATAAACTGAGAAAACCCTAAAGATTCACCCACAAAGCTCCTAAATCTAATAAATGAATTCAGTACAGTTTCAAGATACAAAAAAATCAATGTATAAAAATCAGCATTACTGCTATACACTGAGAGTGACCAAGCTGAGACTGAAATCAAGGACACAATCCCTCTTACAATAGCTACAAGAACATATAAAATACTTAAAAATATACTTAACGAAGGAAGTGAAAGAGCTCTACAAGGAAAACTAAAAAACACTGCTGGAAAAAAAAAAAAGAAAGAAAATTATAGACGTATAGATGACACAAACAAGTGAAAAAACAACCCATGCTCATGGAGGGGTAGAATCCATATTGTGAAGAATACCACAGTGCTAAACACCATCTACAGATTCAATGAAATTCCCATGAAATACTATTATTATTCTTCACAGAACTAGAAAAAAAACAATCCTACAATTCATGTGGAACCAAAAGAGCCCTCACAGCCAAAGCATTATTTGTTTTTTTTTTTTTTTTTCTGATTTGAGTTCCCTGTAGATTCTGAATATTAATCCTTTGTTGGATAAATAGTTTGTAAATATTTTCTTCCGCTGTGGGTTGTTTATTATGATTATTCTGATTATTATTATTATTATTATTTTGCTGTGCAGAAGGTTTTTAGTTTAATTAAGTCCCACCTATTGATATTTGCTTTTGTTGCATTTGCTTTTGGGCTCTTGGTCATGGACTCTTTGCCTAAGTCAATGTCTAAAAGAGTAGGCAAAAGTAACAAATCTGGAGGCATCACATTACCCAACTTCAAACTATACTACAAGGCTATATTTCCCCAAACAAGATGGCACTTGTATAAAAATAGGTGTGTAGACCAATAGGACAGAATAGAGAACCCACAAATGAAGCCAAATACTACAGCCAACTTTATTCTTGATAAAGAATAAACCCTATTCAGTAAATCATGATAAAGGAAACCCTATTCAATAAATGGTACCAGGATAACTGGCAAGTGACATATAGAAGAATAAAACTAGATCATCATCTCTCACATTATACAAAGATCAACTCAAGAGAGATCACAGACTTAAATCTAAGACCTGAAACCACAAAAATTCTAGAAGATAACACTGGAAAAACTATTCTAGACATTGGTTTAGGCAAAGAAATCATGACCAAGAACCCAAAAGCAAATGCAACAAAAACAAACATAAATAGATGTGACTTAATTAAACTAAAAAGCTTCTGCAGAGCAAAAGTAGTAATTATCAGGCCTGGTGTGGTGGCTCACACCTGTAATCCCAGCACTTTGGGAGGCCAAGGCGGGTGGATCACAAGGTCAGGAGTTCAAGACCAGCCTGACCAACATGGTGAAATCCCGTCTCTACTAAAATTACAAAAATTCTCTGGGCATGATGGCACATGCCTGTAATCCCAGCTACTCTGGAGGCTGAGGCAGGAGAATTGCTTGAACCAGCACCTGAGAGGCAGAGGTTGCATTGAGCCAATATCATGCCACTGCACTCCAACCTGGGCTACAGAGCAAGACTCTGTCTCAAAAAACAAAACAAAACAAAAACGTAATTATCAGTCATGGCGCAGTGGCTGATGCCTGTAATCCCTGCACTTTGGGAAGCTGAGGCGGGTGGATTACTTAGGTCAGCAGTTTGAGACCAGCCTGGCCAACATGGTGAATCCCTATCTCTACTAAAAATACAAAAATTATCCAGGCATGGTGGCTCTTGCCTGTAATCCCAGCTACTGGGGAGGATGAGGCAGGACAATCACTTGAATCTGGGAGGTGGTGGTTGCAGTGAGCTGAGATCGTGCCATTGCACTCCAGACTGGGCAAAGAATTGAGACTCCATCTCAAAAGAAAAAACAAGTAATTAACAGAGTAAACACACAACCCACCAAGTGGAAGAAAATATTTGCAAACTACATATCCAGCAAGGAATTAATATCCAGAATCTACAAGCAACTCAAATCAGCAAAAAAAAAAAATAGATCATCTTGTCAAAAAGTGGGCAAAGGACATGAATAGACAATTCTCAAAAGTCACACAAACAGCCAACAAACATGAAAAGCTTCTCAACATCACTAATTATCAGGGAAATGCAAATAAAAACCACAATGAAATGCCATCCTATTCCTGCAAGAATGGTCATAATTTAAAAATTAAAAAATAATAAATAGTGTAGATGTGGAGAAAAGGGAACACTTTTACACTGTTGGTAGAAAAGTAAACTAGTACAACCACTATAGAAAACAGTATGAAAAGTCTCTGAAGAACTAAAAGTAGAACTACCATTTGATCTATCAGTCCCACTACTGGGTATCTACACAAAGGAAAAGAAATCATAAAAAAAAAAAAGGTGCATGTACATGCATATTTATAGCAACATAATTTGCAATTGCTAAAGTATGGAACCAACCTAAATTCCCAACAACCCACAGGTAAATAAAGAAAATGTGGTATATATACACCAAGGAATATTACTCGGCCATAATACTGAAAAAAATAATGGCCATTACAGCAACTTGAATATAGTTAGAGACAATTATTCTAAGTGAAGTAACTCAGGAATGGAAAACCAAATATCATATATTCTCACTTATAAGTTGGAGTTAAGCTATGAAAATGCAAAAACAGAAGAATGATATAATGGACTCTGGGGACTCAGGGAAAGGGTGAGAGGGAATGACGAATAAAACACTACATACTGAGTACAGTATACACTGCTCAGGTGATGGGTATACCAAAATCTCAGAAATCACCACTAAACAACTTAGCCACGTAACCAAAAACTGTCTGTTCTACAAAAGCCATTGAAATTAAAATTTAACAATTAAAGTTAAAATTAAATAAAATAATAAATTTAAAAGAATATTTTTAAGTATGGATTAATTTTATACCTATTTCAATAGAACATTAAATTATTTTCAGAATAAATAATTGAATAAAAAAATGCATGAAAAAAATTGCAGCAAGGTTTTCATGTGGTTACAGCTCCACGAGAAAAATAGATATTTGCTGGGAAAAAATAATTTATGACTTTACCAGAAAATACAAACACTTCCAAAAATAAACTTTTATATTATTCCCAAAGAATAGAAAATTATGGTATCCCCTATAATCACTTCAATTTCTCTTGTCTTTAGCAATACTTGTCAGTCATCTCGTAGATATAAATACACGATTGAAAATATGTAGCTAATCAAATAACTAGCTGCCGAGTTACTCTAAGAAAATCTATCATCTGAGCAAGGCCTCTACAGGCAGACTGTCACGAGACTCCCTTCTAGCTGGGCAGGGCATCTCTGAAAAAAGGCAGCAGCCTGTCAGGGACTTATAAACCCCCACCTTCCTGGGACAGAAGACTTGGGAAAATGGGTGGTTGTGGGTTCAGCTTCAGCAAACTTAAATGTCCCTGCCCAGCAGCTCTGAAGGGAGCAACAGATCTCCCAGCACAGCACTCGAGCTCTGATAAGGGACAGACTGCCTCCTCAAATGGCTCACCTCTCCTGTATGAGGTGTCTATCTCCCTGTGTGACAGACACCTCATACAGGAGAGCTCTGGCTGGCATCTGGCAGGTACCCTTACGGGACAAAGCTACCAGAAGAAGAAACAGGCAGCAATCTTTGCTGTTCTGCATCTCCCTTTTGTGATTCCGAAGCAAACAGGGTCTAGAAAGGACCTCCAGCAAATGCCAGCAGACCTGCAGCAGAGGGGACTGACTGTTAGAAGGAAAACTAACCAACAGAAAGAAATAGTTTCAACATCAATAGAAAGGACATCCACTCAGAGACCCAATCCAAAGGTCACCAACTTCAAAGACCAAAGGTAGATAAATTCATGAAGTTGGAAAGAAACTAGTGCAAAAAGGCTGAAATCTCCAAAAAACAGAACGCCTCTTCTCCTCGAAGGGCTCACAACTCCTCACCAGAAAGAGAACAAAACTGGATGGAGAACGACTTTGACAAATTGACAGAAGCAGGCTTCAGAAAGTGGGTAATAATAAACTTCTCTGAGCTAAAGGAGCATGTTCTAACCCAATGCAAGGAAACTAAGAACCTTGAAGAAAGGTTAGACAAAATGCTAATGAGAATAACCAGTGTAGAGAAGAACATAAATGACATGATGAAGCTGAAAAACACAGCACAAGAACTTTGTGAAACATACACAAGTTTCGATAGCTGAATTGATCAACCAGAAGAAAGGATATCAGATATTGAAGATCAACTCAATGAAATAAAAGGAGAAGGCAAGATTAGAGAAAAAAGAGTAAAAAAAGAAAACAACAGGAGGGGAGATCCAAAATGACTGCTTAGGAGCAGCTCAAGATTGCAGCTCCCAGTGAAAGCATGGAGGGTGAGTGGACGCTGCATTTCCAGGCGGATTTTTATTGCCCACAGACCAGGAGACTCCCAGGAGGAGGAGCCCCACAGGTCGCCAGCACAGCTGTTTTGGCCAGCACTGCTGTTTTGGCTGGCGCTGCGGTTCTCTGCACAAAATACATGGGTCCAGGTGCCATTTTAGCTGGTGATTAGAGCATCTGATAGACAGAGTCGCCCATTCAACTGATAAAAAAGGGGACTGAAACAGGGAGCCAGGACAGGAGATTCCCAGGCAAAAAAGGGCCATGAATCTCAGCACAGCTGTTTTAGCCGGTGCAGTGGGTTGCCACATGGGAAATCACACAGATCCCAGCCCCTTTTCAACAGGCAACTGGAACACCTGGGACACAGGGTAGCCCGATCAACAACAACAAAAAAAAGGGGCGGGGGAAGGGGGTTTCTGAGGCAGGGAGTCAGGTGATCAGGCTCAGCTGGTCCCACCCCCACAAAAAAACAGCAATCTGAAACGCTCTGGATTGAGAGATTCACAGCAAGCACAGCTGAACCCAGAACGGTCCAGCTCTGTGGGGTAGGGGTGTCCGCTATTACCGAGGCAGTCCACCACTACGGAGGTAGTCCGGCATTGCTGAGGCAGCCCACCATTGCCAAGGCGGCCCGCCTTTACAGAGAGATTCCGCCATTACAGAGGTGGGCCACCATTGCCAAAGCAGTTCTAACTATACCTGTATAAACAGGACTGCAGGGAAGTTCACACGGCAGCTGGGCAGAGCCCACAGCAGCTCAGCAAAGCCTCTACAGACAGACAGTGACTAGGCTCCCTCCTTGCCAGGCAGGGCAGCCCTGAAAAAAAGGTAGCAGCACAACAGAAACTCATAAATAAAGCCCTAACTCTCTGGGACAAAGCACCTGGAGAAAAAAAGGGGGGGGGTTATGAGTTCTGCTGCAGCAGATGTAAACGTAGCTGCCCAGCAGCTCTGAATAAACAATGGAGCTCACAGCTCAGCACTTGAGCTCCTATAAAGGACAGACTGTCTCCTCAAGTAGCTCCCTGACCCCTGTATATCCAAAGACTCACCTCATAAAGGAGAGCTCAGACTGACATCTGGTGGGTATCCCTCTGAGACAAAGATAACAGAAGAAGAAAGTGGAAGCAACTCTTACTGTTCTGCAGCCACTGCAGGTTATCCCCAGGCAAGCAGAGCCTGGAGTGGAGCACAGCAGTCCTACAGCAGAGGGGCCTGAATATTAGAAGGAAAACTAAGAAACAGAAAGATATAACTTCATCATCAACAAACTGGACGTCCTCTCAGAGACCCAACCTGAAAGTCAACAACTACAAAGACGACAGGCGGACAAATCCACAAAGATAGGAAGAAACCAGCACAAAAAGAATGAAAACACCCGAAACCAGAACGCCTCTCCTCCTATAAGGGATCACAACTCCTCACCAGCAAGGGATCACAACTCCTCACCAGCAAGGGAAGAGGGCTGGATGAAGAATGAGTGTGATGAATTGACAGAATGAGGCTTCAAAAGGTGGGTAACAAGAAATTTCTCTGAGCTAAAAGAACATTGTTCTAACCCAATGCAAAGAAACTAAGAACCTTGAAAAAAGATTTGAGGAAATGCTAACGAGAACAAACAACTTAGAGAGGTATAAGTGAATTGATGAAGCTGAAAAACACAACACAAGAACTTCACAAAACATGCACAAGTTTCAACAGCTGAATTTCCCAAGCAGAAGAAAGGATATCAGAGGTCGAATATCAACTCAATGAAATAAAATGAGACGGAAAGATTAGACAAAAAATGGTAAAAAGGAATGAACAAATTCTCCAAGAAATATGGGACTATGTGAAAAGACCTAATCTATGTTTGATAGGCGAACCTGAATGTGACAGAGAGAATGAATCCAAGCTGGAAAATACTTTTCAGGATATTATCCAGGAAAATGTCCCCAACCTAGAAAGGCAGGACAATATTCAGGTCCAGGAAATACAGAGAACACCACAAAGATATTCCTCAAGGAGAGCAACCCCAAGGTACATAATCATCAGATTCACCAGGGTTGAAATGAAGGAGAAAATGCTAAGGGCCGCCAGAGAGAAAGGTCAGATTACCCATCAAACTCACAGCAGATGGGTAAGGGGAAGCCCATCAGACTCAAAGCAGATCTCCCAGCAGAAACCCTATAAGCCAGAAGAGAGTGGGGGCCAATATTCAACATCCTTAAAGAAAAGAATTTTCAACCCAGAATTTCATACCCAGTCAAACTAAGCTTCATAAGTGAAGGAAAAATAAAATCCTTTGTGAACAAGCAAGCACTCAGAGATTTCATCAACACCAGGCCTGCTTTACAAGAGCTCCTGAAAGAGGCACTACACATAGAAAGGAACAACCAGTACCAGCCACTCCAAAAACATACCAGATGGAAAAGAGCATCAACACAATGAAGAAACTGCACCAATTAATGGGCAAAACAGCCAGCTAGCATCAAAATGGCAGGATCAAATTAACACATAACAATATTAACCCTAAATGTAAATGGGCTAAACGCCTCAATCAAAAGACACAGACTGGCAAATTGGATAAAAGCCAAAACCCATTGGTGTGCTGTATCCAGGAAACTCATCTCAGATGCAGGGATACACAAAGGCTCAAAATAAAGGGATGGAAGAAGATTTACCAAGCAAATGGAGGGCAAAAAAAGCAGGAGTTGCAATTCTTGTCTCTAATAAAATAGACTTTAAATCAACAAAGACCAAAGAGACAAAGAAGGACATTACATAATGGTAAAAGGATCAATGAAACAAGAAGAGCTAACGATCCTAAATATATACACACCCAGATACATAAAGCAAGTTCTTAATAACTTACAAAGAGACTTAGACTTCCACACAATGATAGTGGGAGACTTCAACACGCCATTGTCAATATTAGATAGATCAACCAGACAGAAAATTAACAAGGATATCCAGGACTTGAACTCAGATCTGGACCAGGCAGACCTAACAGACATCTACAGAACTCTCTACTCCAAATCCACAGAATATACATTCTTCTCAGCACCACATCACACCTACTTTAAAATTTACCAGATAATTGAAAGTAAATCACTCCTCAGCAAATGCAAAAGAATGGAAATCATAACAAACAGTCTCTTAGACCACAGTGCTATCAAGTTAGAACTCAGAATTCAGAAACTAACTCAGAACCACACAACGTCATGGAAACTGAACAACTGGCTCTTGAATATTGACTGGATAAACAATGAAATGAAGGCAGAAATAAAGATGTTCTTCAAAACCAACAAGAATGAAGACACAACATACCAGAATCTCTGAGACACATTTAAAGCAATGTCTAGAGGAAAATATATAGCAATAAATGCCCACATGAGAAGCAAGGAAAGATCTAAAATTGACACTCTATCATCAAAATTGAAAGAGCTAGAGGAGCAAGATCAAAAACTCAAAACCTAGCAGAAGACAAGAAATAACTAAGATCAGATCAGAACCGAAGGAGCTAGAGACACAAAATAACCCTTCAAAAATTCAGTAAATCCAGGAGCTGACTTTTCGAAAAGATCAACAAAATAGACCTCTAGCCAGATTAATAAAAAAGAAAAGAGAGAATAATCAAATAGATGCAATAAAAAATGATAAAGGGGATATCACCACAGATTCCACAGAAATACAAACCATCATCACAGATTATTACAAACAACTCTATGCACATAAACTAGTAAACCTGGAAGAAATGGATAAATTCCTGGACACTTGCATCCTCCCAAGCCTAAACCAGGAAGAAGTTGAAACCCTGAATAGACCAATAACAATGGCTGAAGTTGAGGCAGCAATTAAGAGCCTACCACCCCAAAAAAACCCAGGTCCAGATGGGTTCACAAGCCGAATTCTACCAGACATACAAAGAGGAGTTGGTACCATTCCTTCTGAAACTATTCCAAATAATCCAAAAAGAGGGAATCCTTCCCAAATCATTTTATGAGACCAACATCACCTTGATACAAAACCCAGCAGAGACTGAGTAAGAAAAGAAAACTTCAGGCCAATATCCATGATGAACATAGATGCAAAAATCTTCAATAAAATACTGGCAAACCGATTGCAACAGCACACCAAAAAGCTTATCCATCACGATCAAGTAGGCTTCATCCTGGGGATGCAAGGCTGGTTCAACATATGCAAATCTATAAACGTAATCCACCACAGAAACAGAACCAAGGACAAAAACCACATGATTATCTCAATAGATGCAGAGAAAGCCTTCAACAAAATTCAACAGCCCTTTATGCTAAAAACCCTCAGTAAACTAGGTATTAATGGAACATATCTCAAGATAATAGAAGATATTTACAACAAACCAACAACCAATATCATACTGAATGGTCAAAAACTGGAAGCATTCCTTTTGAAATCTGGCACTAGACGAGGATGCCCTCTCTCACCACTCCTATTCAATATACTATTGGAAGTTCTAGCCAGAGCAATCAGGCAAGAAAAAGAAATAAATGGTATTCAAATAGGAAAGGAGGAAGTCAAATTGCCTCTATTTGCAGACAACATGATTGTATATCTAGAAGACCCCATCGTCTCAGCCCCAAATCTCCTGAAACTGATAAGCAACTTCAGCAAAGTCTCAGGATACAAAATCAAGGTGGAAAAATCACAAACATTCCTATACACTAATAACAGACTTAAAGAGATCCAAATCAAGAATGAACTGCCATTCACAATTGCCACAAAGACAATAAAATACCTAGGAATTCAACTAACAAGGAATGTAAAGGACCTCTTCAAGGAGAACTACAAACCACTACTCAGCGAAATAAGAAGACATAAACAGATGGAAAAACATTCCATGTTCATGGTTAGGAAGAATCAATATCATGAAAATGGCTATACTGCCCAAAGTAATTTACAGATTCAACACTATCTCCATCAAGCTACCAATGACCTTCACAGAACTGGAAAAAAACACCTTAAACTTCATATGGAACCAAAAGAGAGCCCACATAGCCAAGTCAATTCTAAGCAAAAAGAACAAAGCGGGAGGTATCACACTACCGGATTTCAAACTATACTACAAGGCTACAGTAATCAAAACAGCATGGTAATGGTACCAAAACAGAGATATAGACCAATGGAACAGAACAGAGACCTCAGAGGCAACACCACACATCTACAAACATCTGATCTTTCACAAACCTGACAAAAACAAGCAATAGGGAAAGGAGTCCCTGTTTAATAAACGGTGTTGGAAAAACTGGCTAGCCATGTGCAGAAAGCAGAAACTGGACACCTTCCTGACACCTTACACTAAAATTAACTCCAGATGGATTAAAGACTTAAACATAAGACCTAACGCCATAAAAACCCTAGAAGAAAACCTAGGCAAAACTATTCAGGACATAGGCATAGGCAAGGACTTCATGACCAAAACACCAAAAGCATTGGCAACAAAAGCCAAAATAGACAAATGGGACCTAATCAAACTCCACAGCCTCTGCACAGCAAAAGAAACAGTCATTAGAATGAATTGGCAACCAACAGAATGGGAAAAAATTTTTACAATCTACCCATCTGACAAAGGGCTATTATGTAGAATCTACAAAGAACTAAAACAGATTTACAAGAAAAAAACAAGTAAGCCCATTCAAAAGTGGGCGAAGGATATGAACAGACACTTTACAAAAGAAGACATATGTGAGGCCAACAAACATGAAAAAATGCTCATCATCACTGCTCATTAGAGAAATGCAAATCAAAACTACATTGAGACACCATCTCATGCCATTTAGAATGGCGATCATTAAAAAATCTGGAGACAACAGATGCTGGAGAGGATGTGGAGAAATAGGAACACTTTTACACTGTTGGTGGGAGTGTAAATTAGTTCAACCATTGTGGAAGACAGTGTGGCAATTCCTCAAGGACTTAGAAATAGAAATTCCATTTGACACAGCAATCCCATTACTGGGTATATATCCAAAGGATTACAAATCGTTCTACTCTAAGGACACATGCACACGAATGTTCATTGCAGCACTGTTTACAATAGCAAA
Source organism: Plecturocebus donacophilus (assembly GCA_004027715.1). Lineage (NCBI taxonomy): Eukaryota > Metazoa > Chordata > Mammalia > Primates > Pitheciidae > Plecturocebus > Plecturocebus donacophilus. The sequence continues at coordinate 150,308 of PVKP010000808.1, read as the reverse complement.
GACCTGGAACCAACCCAAATGTCCATCAATGATAGACTGGACAAAGAAAATGTGGCACATATACACCATAGAATACTATGCAGCCATAAAAAATGATGCGTTAGTGTCCTTTGTAGGGACCTGGATGAACCTGGAAACCATCATTCTCAGCAAACTGATACAAGAACAGAAAATCAAGCACCGCATGTTCTCATTCATAGGTGGGTGTTGAACAATGAGAACACATGGACACAGGGAGGGCAGCATCACACACTGGGGTCTGTCGGGGGGAAATAGGGAAGGGATAGTGGGGGGTGGGGAGTTGGAGAGAGGTAACAGGGGTTGAAATGCCAGATATAGGTGATGGGAAGGAAGGCGGCAAATCACACTGCCATGTGTGTACCTATGCAATAATCTTGCATGTTCTTCACATGTACCCCAAAACCTAAAATGCAATTAAATAATAATAATAATAATAATAAACAAACAAACCCTCTAAGAAATATGGGATTATGTGAAAGACTAAATCTATGTTTGATCAGTATACCTGAAAGTGATGTAGAGAATCAAACTAAGTTGGAAAACACTCTTTAGGACAACTTCCCCAGCCTAGCAAGGCAGGCCAACATTCAAATTCAGGAAATACAGAGAACACCACAGATATATTTCTCGACAAAAGCTACCCCAAGACACACAATGATCAGATTCACCAGGATTGAAATGAAGGAAGAAATGCTAAGGGCAGCCAGAGAAAGGTTGGATTACTCACAAAGGGAAGCCCATCAGACTTGCAGAAGATCTCTCAGCAGAAACCCTACAAGCCAGAAGAGAGTGGGAGCCAATATTCAACATCCTTAAAGAAAAGAATTTTCCACCCAGAATTTCATATCCAAGAAAGCTAAGCTTCATATGCTAAGGGAAAATAAAATCCTTTACAAACAAGCAACTGCTGTGAGATTTCATCACCAGCAGGCCTGCCTTACAAAAGCTTCTGAAGGAAGTACTAAACATGGAAAGGAACAACCAATACCAGCCACTGCAAAAACATACCAAATTGTAAAGACAATTGACATTATAAAGAAACTGCACCAACTAATGGGCAAAACAACCAGCTAGCACCAAAATGATAGGATCAAATTCACACATAGCAGTATCAACCTTAAATGTAAATGGACTAAATGCCCTAACCAAAAGACACAGACTGGCAAATTGGATAAAGAGTCAAGACCCATCAGTGTGCTATATTCAGGAGACCCATCTCATGTGCAAAGACACACAAAGGCTCAAAATAAAGGGATGGAGGAAGATTTACCAAGCAATTGGAGAGAGAGAGAAAAAAAAAAAACAGGGGTTGCAATTCTAGTTTCTAATAAAGCAGACTTTAAACCAACAAAGATCAAAAGAGACAAGGGCATTACATAATGGTAAAGGGATCAATGCAACAAGAAGAGCTAACTATCCTAAATATAAATGGACCCAAAACAGGAGCACCCTGATTCATAAAGCAAGTAGTTAATGAACTACAAAGAGACTTAGACTCCTACACGATAATAGTGGGAGACTTTAACACCCCACTATGAATATTAGATCAATAAGACAGAAAATTAACAAGGATATCCAGTACTTGAACTCAGATCTGGACCAAGCAGGCCTAATAGACATCTACAGAACTCTCCATCCTAAATCCACAGAATGTACATTATTCTCAGCACCACATTGCACTTATTCTAAAATTGACCACATAATTGGAAGTAAAACACTCCTCAGCAAATACAAAATAATGGAAATCATAATAGTCTCTCAGACCACAGTGCAATCAAATTAGAAATCAGGATTAAGAAACTCACTCAAAACTGCACATCTACATGGAAACTGAATAACCTGCTTCTGAATGACTACTGGATAAATAATGAAATGAAGGCAGAAATAAAGATGTTTTTCAAAACCAATGAGAACAAAGGTACAATGTACCAGAATCTCTGAGACACATTTAAAGAAGTGTCTAGAGGGAAATTTATAGCACTAAATGCCCACCAGAGGAGCGAGAAAAGATATAAAATTGACACCCTAACATCACAATTAAAAGAACTAGAGGAGCAAGATCAAACAAATTCAAAAGCTAGCAGAAGACAAGAAATAACTGAAATCAGAGCAGAACTGAAGGAGATAGACACAAAAAAAAACCCTTCAAAAAAAAAATCAGGGAATCTTGGAGCTGGTTTTTTGAAAAGATCAACAATATAGAACACTAGGGGGACTAATAAAGAAGATAAGAGAGAAGAATCAAATAGATGTAATAAAAAATGATAAAGGAGATATCACCACTAATCCCACAGAGATACCAACTACCATCAGAGAATATTATAAACACCTTTATGAAAATAAACCAAAAAATCTAGAAGAAATATATACATTCCTGGACATTTACACCCTCCCAAGACTAAACCAGGAAGCAGTCAAATCCTTCAATAGATCAATAACAAGGTCTGAAATTAAGGCAGTAATTAATAGCCTACCAAACAAAAAAAATTCAGGACCAGATGGTTTCACAGCCAAGTTCTTCAAGAAGAACAAAGAGAAGCTGGTACCATTCCTTCTCAAACTATTCTAAGCAATACAAAAAGAAGAGAATCCGCCATTACTCATTTTATGAGACCATCATCCTGATACCAAAACCTGTTAGGAACACAACTAAAAAAGATAATTTCAGGCCAATATCCACGATGAACATTGATGTAAAAATCCTCAATAAAATACTGGCAAACTGAATTCAACAGCACATCAAGAAGCTTATCCATCATAATCAAGTTGGCTTCATCCCTGGAATGCCAGGCAGGTTCAATATACAGAAATCTATAACTGTAATTCATCACATAAACATAACCAAAGACAAAAACCACATGATTATTTCAATAGATACAGAGAAGGCCTTTGACAAAATTCAACAGCTCTTTATGCTAAAAACTCTCAATAAACTAGGTATTGACAGAATGTATCTCAAAATAGTAAGAGCTATGTATGACAAACCCACAGCCAATATCATACTGAATGGGCAAAAACTGGAAGCATTCCCTTTGAAAACTGGTGCAAGACAAGGATGCCCTCTCTCACCACTCCTATTCAAAATGGCATTGGAAGTTCTGGCCAGGGCAATCACGCAAGACAAAGCAATAGGAATTCCAATAGGTAAAGAAGAAGTCAAATTGTCTCTATTTGCAGGTGACATGACTGTATATTTAGAAGACTCCATCCTCTCAGCCCAAGATCTCCTTAAGCTGATAAGCAACTTCAGCGAAGTCTCAGGATACAAAATCAATGTGCAAAAATCACAAGCATTCCTATACTCCAGTAATAGACAAACAGTAAACCAAATAATGAGTGAACTCCTATTCACAATTGCTATAAAGAGAATAAAATACCTAGGAATATAACTAACAAGGTATGGGAAGAACCTCTTCAAAGAGAACTACAAACCACTTCTCAAGAAAATAAGAGAGGTCACAAACAAATGGAAAACATTCCATGCTCATGGTGAGGAAGAATCAATATCATAAAAATGGCCATATTGCCCAAAGTAATTTATAAATTTAATGCTATCCCCCTCAAGATACCATTGGCTTTCTTCACAAAATTGCAAAAAAAAAAACACCTTAAATTTCATATGGAAACAAAAAAGAGCCTGCATAGCAAAGACAATCCTAAGCAAAAGTAACAAAGCTGGAGGCATCACGCTACCTGACTTCTAACTATGCTACAAGGCTACAGTAATCAGAACAGCATGGTACCGGTAACTAAACAGAGATATAGACTAATGGAACAGAACGGAGGCCTTGGAAGTAATGCTACTCATCTACAACCATCTGATCTTTGACAAACCTGACAAAAACAAGCAATGAGGAAAGGATTTCCTATTTAATAAATGGTGTTGGCAAAAGTGGCTAGCCATATGCAAAAAGCTAAAACTGGATTCCTTCCTTACACCTATACAAAAGTTAACTCCAGGTGGATTAAAGATTTAAACATAAGATTTAACACCATAAAAACCCTAGAAGAAAACCTAGGCAATACCATTCAGGATTTCATGACTAAAACACCAAAAGCAATTGCAACAAATGCCAAAATAGACAAATGGGATCTAATTAAACTTAAGAGCTTCTGCACAGCAAAAGAAACTATCAGAGTGAACTGGCAATCAACAGAATGGGAAAAAATTTGTGCAATCTACCCATCTGACAAAGTACTAATATCCATAATCTACAAAGTACTTAAATAAATTTACAAGAAAAAAACAAACAATCCCATCAAAAAGTGGGCTAAGAATATAAACAGACACTTTTCAAAAGAAGACACTTTTGCAGCCAACAAACATATGAAAAAAAGCTCATCAGCACTGGTCATTAGAGAAATGCAAACCAAAACCACATTGAGATAGCATCTCATGCCAGTTAAAATGGTGATTATTAAAAAATCTGAAGACAACAGATGGAGAGGATGTGGCGAAACAGAAACACTTTCACACTGTTGGTGGGAGTGTAAATTAGTTCAAGCATTGTGGAAGACAGTGTGGTGATTCCTCAATGATCTAGAACTAGAAATACCATTTGACCTAGCAATCCAATTATTGGGTATATACTCAAAGGATTATAAATCATTCTTTCATAAAGACACATGCACACATATGTTTATTGCAGCACTGTTCACAATAGCAAAGAGTTAGAACCAACTCAAAGGCCCATCAATGATAGACTGGATAAAGAAAATGTGGCACATATACACCATGGAATACTATGCAGCCATTAAAAAAGTTGAGTTCATGTCCTTTGCAGGGACATGGATAAAGCTGGAAACCAGCATTCTCAGCAAATTGACATAAGAACAGAAAAACAAACACTGCATGTTCTCACTCATAAGCAGGTGTTGAACAATAAGAATACATGGACACAGGGAGGGAAACATCACACACCGGGGCCTGTTGGGGAATGGGCTAGGGAAGGGATAGCAGGGAGTGGGGGTATAGGGCAGTGATAGCATTGGGAGAAATATCTAATGTAGATGACAAGGTGATGGATACAGTAAACCACCATGGCACATGTATACCTACATAACAAACCTACATGTTCTGCACATGTACCCCAGAACCTGAAGTATATAAAAAAAAAACTATCATCCAGAATTGAAATAGGACACCAAAAAGCAAAAGAAGATATGAACACAAAGAGTCCTAATATACAACTGACAAATACAGTGGATGAAAAATTTTGCTAATATTAGCTTAACAGAAATGAAAGTCTCATTAATTCATTCTAATCATTCAACAGCTTTCTACTCCAAACGTTTGACACATTCTTTATATGATTCCAAAGTGACAGTATCATATGGAAAATCGAATTAAAGAGTTTATAATGCATGTGTCCTGTATTAGGTGAATGGTACAATTATCAACAAAACTTTTGAACTTTGCAAAAGAATAAAAATAAGAGAGTTTTTTGTTTGTTCCTGCACAATTGCCTTTTCAGAGTACTGGAACCATCATAATTCATCTATCCTGAAAATGGGGAAGTTCGTAAAGAACCTCACGTGCAGAATATAAGAATTTCAGCGTTCATATGTCATGTATGATATAAAATATTTTACACTTTAGTTAGACTGGCTTATGATAGTGATCAAAAATAGACTCTATTCTAGTTAGCAAAAGTGCAATACCACAGGCCAGGCATTTGTGTAGATCTCCCTTCCCCAAAAAAGTAAAAAGCAAGATACATTTAAAAGAGGTGAAATAGAATATCTATAAGGGGTTTAAGCTTTCTTGGCTCTTAAAACCAGGATTTTGTGATTTAATCCCATTCACTGTGAAGTCTGACTGGATGCACATATAAGGAAAGTGAGGTAAGCTTCATTGCTGAGCATTTTGGGTTCCCAAAGACTCTGAGTAGTATGTTGTTGTGTTCCATTTTCTCCATTTGTTAACGTGGTTGTAAGAATGTGGATGGAAGCGCACCTGCATCCAATTTGAGTAACACAAACACAAGGCTTTGCTGGCAGAAGAAGAGAAACTGGAATGCATTGAAGGCTTTTCTCAGTGATGCCAGATGCCTAATTTTACTGTCTCCTCTTTTGTGAGGCTAAAGAATACTTAAGATTACAGAGCAAGCAGACAAGTTTTCAGTTTTTTCTTTTTTTTTTTTTGGCAAGTCAAAATAACCTGAAAATAGCAACGATAATAATTTTTACATAAATGTCATCTAGCCTCATGTTTAAATACTAAGTTAAATAACTCAGATTTTAAAACAGCCTTACATGGTATGTATATGCCAATGTTTAGTCTTATGATAGGGGAGCTAATGCAGAACAGATTAATTGCTTTATCAGGTGGTATGTATAAATCTTATGGTGGAATCAGACAAGTAATCCAAAACTTGTGAACTCTAAGCCCTCATAGCAGTTTAGAGGTGCTTATAATTCTTTCTCCCAGCACTTCTATTTGGAAATACTGTAACAATTACATTAAAATCTCCCAAATATATTGTCTATATTTTTGGTAAAGTCTTTCTGCTACCCTATCACATTATCAAAACTTTTCTTCAATATTTCAGGATTCAACTGGAATAGCTACAGATGTAGGGGTCTTAATAAAGAATGTTCAGTATATCATTTTCAAACAAAAAAAAGAAAGGAGCTAGTTTACTTCTAATAAATATTCATTGATATTTGGAAAATATGTGCCTGTAAGTTTGGAGATAATTATAGATAATATTTTTGTGAAATATGGTAAACCCTATAGCTATTAATTAGTGACAAGTATTTGAGGTTAATTCATTGTAATTCAATTTAACATGTTACTGGAGCCATACTGAACATAACAAATGTCAGCCTCTTAGGAGGCATTTAAGAAACAGTTCTGCAATAACTGCAGAATTTCAAGTAAACAAAATAATGATGTAACTTCTACATGGTTTTTATTTTAGAGCATCTTTAACTTCTAAGACCTTATATCTTCATGGTCTGGCTATGTATTTGGCTTATGTCTGTGTAACATCTTTCTTAAGTTAAACTATGAAATAAAGTTGCCTATAATTTTTTTTCTACATCTTACTTCCTCATGATTCTAGGAAAAGGTAACTTAAATAGATGATAATTTTGGTTGTCAACATAAAAATCATTGTATCTTTTAGGAAAATAGTGAACAATGCCTTATTCTACTAACAAAATAATATGGTAACAGTAAAATCCACTGTCAGTCTCTCTGATGAGAACATAATGGAGTCGACCGGGTTTGGGATCATTCTGGATTTCATTGCATTTAACCTATGAGTCAAATTCTCTAGGCCTGTTTCCTCTGCTATAGAAGAAATATTTCACAGAATTATTGTGAAGCTCAATTTAAAAAAGAAGCATTTGAGACTCTTTCTGGTATACATCTTAATATATAAAATATATGTAAAAACATATATATACATATCCCTTCCATTTTCAAATGCACTCTTCAAACTTCCCTAAAATCTACTTTACAGCTTTCCAAATACAGTGAGAATTCATAAAGTCTCTACTTAAATCATTCTAGATATAATAATTATGGAAAATGACTCTTAGCAATATCCTCTAATAATTTTCTAATATTATTTAGGAAGTAAGGCATACAAGCTCAGAGATTTGTCATCTCCAAACCTCTTGGGGCAATTTGATCCTAGTGGGAGGTGTTTGGGTGGTGGAGGCAGACTCCTCATGAAGGGTTTGGTGCTCTCTTTGCAGTAGTGAGTTCTCACTCTATTCTTACCAGAAGTGACTGATAAAGAGCCTGGCACCTCCCTCCCCTCTCTTGCTACCTGTCTCACCATGTGACACAACAGCTCCTCTTCTCCTTCTGCCATGAGCCCCCTCCGCAGAAACAGATGCTGGTGGCATGCTTCTTGTACAGCCTGCAGGACTGTAAACCAAGTTAATCTCTTTTCTTTAGAAATTACCCAGCCTCAAGTATTTCTTTACAGCCACACAAAACAGCCTAAGACAAATACATTAAATATTTAGAGAATACCACATAACTTCATTAAAATTCAGTAGGTATAAGAAACTGCGTGACTACCAGAAAGGGGAAAATTTAAGAATAAACGGAAAATTTGCCAGAAATTCTAGGAAATAATTGACTAGACACTTAAGAAATAGCTTTTTTCTTCAATCCTATCTTGTAATAGGCCTAAACTCCTTCACTTCTAGTTAGTATTACCTTCCCACTGCCCTCTAAAATCCATCATGATCTCCAGAAACCTGAGTTTCCTCTCATCGTTCCTCTGCTCAAGAGCCTACAAAGCTTCTGTTATCCAGGCTTATGTAGTTAAACTCCTCTTCCTTGTTCTCAAGTCTCTCCAAAACATTTTCTGTGCACCTTCACTGGAGTCAATATATCCATACATACTAAACCTATTCCTCCATCTCACCTCCATTTTCTTTAGAGAAGTGTTTCCCATTACTGTTGCTCCTTCTGATACCTCTTATCTGTAAGGGTCTAGCTTTGTTATCTGTATTAGTCTTCTCTCCTCAACTTGACTAAAACCAGAAACTATGGTATCCTTATCAAAAGTCATGTTCCAGGAGGTACTAACAAGTAAACTGTATAAGAATAATGCCCCCTTACATTGGGCAATAGGGAGGTCCACTACACTTGTCTACCATTGATATGGCACATCACAGAAAGGAGTGTTTATAAGCAATGAGTATGCATTTAAAATATTTAATCAAATATGAAATCAAGCAGAAAAAAATAGACTCCTAAGTAGAATACAAATGGCACAATAGTCTTTTTATACATGATTGCTGACTATTTAAATGCCTACGAATTGCTACAAACTGACTGAATGTTGGTAATGTAATCAGCTATCTATAATAAATTAAATGTCATCATATGTTTTAGGTAGTTTTCCCATTAAAAAGTTGAAGCAGTTTATGACCAGTGAAATAAGTGCTAACAGTAATCAATAGTAACTGAAACTTATCACATTCTTTAAACATTCTTAGTTGAGTAGAAATTGGACTATTATACACTTATACTGAAGAATGCATGTACATGCTAAAGATCACCACCTGTTATAACATTTAAAAAATGTGGAAATAAGATCATAATATCTTTTTAGAAAAAAATTAAAAGCATCAATTTACGTTTTTTTCTGCTTTGGGACAGTATCAACAATACACCTAAGAGGCTGAAAACAGAATTATAGATTATGTCATGAATAATAAAAGCCAAAGTTCATTTATTTTACTATTTACTCAAGAATTGTGTATGATGTAAGCATAATGCTGTATGCTTATAAAGAGGCAAATAGTAATAATTTTATTGCATGAAAAGATGACCCGAATATTAATTAGAACTAAGCTAGTTTATATGAAGTTTAAATTAGAACACGATAAACTAAAATATGGGAAGAGAGTCAAATCATACAGTAACATTTCTCAAACAGATTGCACACAAAGAAATGAGCATGTTTCAAATAATCTCGTGTAGTGTATACTCTTGTTATTCACTGAATATTCTAAATCATCTTCTAGCTGTGTGCACATCTAAATTACTTTCTTATTAAAGCAAAAACTAACAAAAATTCAACACTTTTTAGAGATGGCCTAAACTATAAAAATGGTTCAATTTCTAAAAATGATGTGGCAGTGATATTCTTGGTTTCATCAGTGGTACATGATGTCCAGTATTACAGAAATAAAGGAGCAAATTAATAAGAAATGTGTCAGTCCAGTAAGGCTGACGGTTGAGAGATGAGACAACTGGCTTTAGCCTCAGCCTCCGGTCAGTTACAGAACTGATGAAATATGCTTGAGTGACTCAGTCACAGCTTTATTGCCAGCCTCAGGGCCAATCCAGTAAAATATTTCTTTTTAATGTACTTTTTTAAATAGTACAACAAAAGGAGTTTTAATTTTACAAATAAAAATGTTTCTTATGATTTAAAAAAGTTGTAAGTGGATCTAAATTTAGAAAGGAGGCAAAAAGTACTAATAGAGTATAAACTATACTAATTATAATCTGTAAAATGCCATGATAGACCACAGAGAAGAAAATACAAAGCTGGTTAAAACTCAAATTCCTGTCCACATGGCAATAAGGAATCACATTTGAGAAATAATTACAATTTAAATCACAATATAACTAATACTAGGGAATACAGAGTGTTAAAGTAATAAAAAGTATTTATTACTGCTTTAGGAAAAGTAGAGGGGTCTGTGTGTCAATCACCTTCTCTTCAACCCTTTGGAGAGGAAGGAATTCCCACCCTAGGGTTATGGGAATGGCCAAACACACAACACTGGACATTGGACGAGCTCAACACCGATTTAGTAGTCTCATACACTCACACCCTGGGGAAGAACAATGTTGCCTGCCACACAGGGACACACATAATGGTAGCACTTGGGAACAGAGTATACAACCAGTGGCTGTGGGAAACAGGCTTTACAGTATCAAGAAGTTGAGATGTCCCATGGTTCCAGTGGAAGGATGTGTTAGTTTGAGTAATTTTCTGAGTTTGCTGATAACTGAAACACAAGGATAAGCAGGAACCGTACCTGGTTTATTGCTAAGGAGGGCTGTGTCGCTAGGGTACCTAATCAACAAGAACAGGGTGAAGAGAACTTGCAATATTGGAAGCCTTCATGGTTTCACCAGATATCAAAACAGTACATGATATCTGGCCTTAATTTCAGGCCTCACCTCATTATCTACAGAATAGAATAAAAGATGTTGTATTCAGGAAGCACATTTGAATTCTCAAGTTGTATATTTGTTGGAAGGATAGTAATTCAACAGGCTGCAGGCTGAGATTTAAGGGGTGAGAAACTATCTTAAATACATGGAGAATGGGAAGAATTGAAAAGTGTTCAAAAAAGTTAAGAAAATTTTTAAATGAATGTACATTTCATCATTTTGCAAAAGACTGCTGACATTCTATTTATTCTTCTAATTTTAGTAGATGTGTTGCTTATACAAATGTGTTTTTATGAAATACAGAGTGTAAGATAGGAGACAAAAATCCAGTATTTGAATTATAGCATAAACCCTCATAAAAGCAAATAATTTACTAAGATATGTGAAATAAAAGCTGATGTTTGACCATAATAACTTGATATAAAATGTTTTCAGCCATGACTGTCTCTTCCAACTGAAGTCCAAACCTTTATGATTATAGAAACTTTGTGTGTCAGACCTAAAAGCATAAAATTTTAGAGACACAAAGTACATTTATTCCAATCATGCTCTTACTAGAGGATCCTGACTTGTAGATCATTCCAGCAGCAGGAAATACACTGGTGTGTAAGACAACTCACTTTATCCTTAAATATCACATTTTGTCCTGTATTGAACTGGAATGTTTCTTTTTACAACTTCCATCTTTTGGTTCACATACTCCTTTCTGAATCAGTGTTCAGAGTAAGTATAGTTACCCTATATGTGATCAAGAATATGAAAAATGGGTCTGGCAGACTACAGCTAGGCCTTGATGTTCCCAGCTGACCATAAACAAGGTCACGGGATATAAACAATACAATTATCAAACAAAGCACACATGACTGTAAGGGAAAATGGCAATGATGATGCCACTCAGTGACCAGGTCAAAAATAATAGACTCTGCAACCAAAAGATTAAACATATTCCTTTTCTTCTCACTCCACTTAAGTATTCCCTCATTCAAGATAAAAATTACCAAGATTGGCACCCAACCCAGAATGACCTCAATTTTAACTTTTAGAATCACAGAGAATATTCCCAAATCTTGTTATAAGACTTTCCTTACTGCTTCCTACCATGACACCTCACAGGTCCAATGATGGATATTCTCTTTTGCCATAGAAATTTCCCTGATTGCAGACGTATTCCTTGTGGTCTTTGGTGGATTTAATGTTACAGTATTTGACTCTCTCTGGGAGTCAGCAGACTTGGATTCTAGTTCAAGCTCTGCCCCCATTTAAATGTTACACCTTGGGTAAGTCACTAAAATTCTTTAGGCTTCAGTTTTTTTTAAATGAAAGATAAGACTAAAATTGGTGATTTCTTATCTTTGAAGTTTTGAACCACAGAGATTGTGAGTTATTACATGGATTCTTGAGTCCATTATAAACATATGAATTTCCTTGGTAAATGTGTATTGAAAATACTACTATTACATGAGTAAGTTTTAAGGTTTAGACTTTAAAGAAACCTTTATACTTGGGGTTGGAAACAACTGGACTGCTTTTGAAAGTTCATTTAGTTAGAACCTTCCCAGTGAACACAGTTGCACTGATACAGCTGTCATAAGTTCTCTTCGCCACCTTAGAAAGTAAAGAGAGTGTGAGGAAAATTCTAGAGCTTCTATCTGTGGGGGTAGAAGGTGAAGTGTCACCAGCAGTCCCAGTACCTGTCATAAGATGTATATCAACTTGAGAACAAACATTAATGACGTGATGCCCAAAGGAGTCTGGGACATTGGAATGGGGCACACTGTATAGAATTTCACTTATTTCTGAGTTATGCTTGGGGATGAGAGCTACTGAGACTAATATGAGTGAATGAGTTTTGAGGTTATATGCAGAATTCTACCCCGATTGCTAACAGAAGTCTCCCTCAGAGACATAATGCATAACAATACTGAATTGCAAGGTTTTCTGATTATAGGCATTTTAAAAAAAATCATTGACTCAGAATCTAAAATTCCCAATTTAGCTTTGAATTAATCTTCACACACAATGCCCCATTTTTCTTCAGCCCCTCAAACTTTCAGCCATCATATTTTATGTGCTATATTATGAACCTAGGATTTGTCTCCTGAATGCAGTTTTTGTGCTATATTTAGCAAAAGGATGCTTCCTGTTCTTCCTCTAAAGATATTCCTCAATGAGTGTAGTCTTCGCTCATTAACACTATGAATAGTCTTTCTTCAAACACAGCATTAGAAAAAAAGCCTCCTATTCTGTTAGGGGAAATGGAAATTTGATTTATGTGAATATATTAATAAAGAGAACTTGAATACAAGTGTCTGTCCTTCAGACCATTATGAGTTTACCCTAATTATGGTCAACCATTTAAGTTTCCTTGCAAAGAAATCTATGCTGGCCATAACCTTAATTTAAAACAAAAGATTTATTATTTTAACTGTGTCGGTGGAAATATTATACTTGAAATTTAAATACATATTCATTTACTGGTTTTATAAAAATTCAAGAAATAGGCCTGAGGTTGAGCCCATTTCTATACTGAGGTTGAGCCCATTTCTATATATGTGAATAAATAAAAAATGTCACATTTTTCAAGAAATAGCAAGAATTAATAAATGTATTTGCAAAGTATTTTGAGTCTTCAGAAAAAATATTAAATAGATCATTTGGTTGAATGTTTCAAAAATCAAAATAATTTATTAGCTTGACTATTATATATAGATACATAAAATGCCTATGTATAATGTGTGTATTTATGTATGCATAATACTGAATAAGATGCATTAAATTATAACCTGACAGGAAGCCCACCAGAAACTTCAACTTAATCAAGATATATGTAGATATACATTTGTCTTATTCTTATCTGAGACTTATGCCTAGCACTGTCCTTGGAATTTATTAACAGAAATACAGATGAATAAGTGCCCCCTCTCCTAACATCTTATCTCTCTCTTTCCCTTCAACTTCAATTATACAAAGTTTATGTGCACTTTTCTTATTATTTTACTGAAACTGTTTTTGAGGTTCATTATCAACATCTCAGTTACCAAATTGAAAGGTCTTTTATCATTACTCATCATGTTGTACCCACTGGAATAACTTACTGTTACCTTCTTTAAAAAAAAAATCTCTCTCAATATATCGTTCAAGTTGTTTTAAAAATGTCTAGCTTTTTCAACTTTTAGTGTTAAGTTACTGTCTTCTGAATGTAACATTTTCCACTTGCATGTTTTTATATTCTCTGCTTTTATTTCTATCCTCTTTCCCTTGAAGGGAACACCTGCCATGGCTATACATCCTGATAACTCAAATCTATTTCTGCAACTATCTCCCCTTTTTAGGGAATTTTTGCTCATTTCCCATCACTTGTCCATCTCGTCTCTTGAAAGATTTCCCAGCATGTCATATTTTACTTATTCAGACTAAATACATCATCTGCAAACTTGTTACTTTGTGACTTACATACTTTTGTTAATGGCACTACAATCACCATAATCACATTCAGGCTTACGAACCATAATCGTGGACTGTAAAAGCATACATCCATTTGGCCTCAAATCTTTAGAATTCAAACTCTAGTTTTAACATCTGCTCACTACGCTTTCACTATTGTCTTCATGAAGGTTCATGGCTCATGATTTAACATGGGGTATTACCACAGCCTCATGGTCCACTCCTAATCTATGGAAAGGCAATCTTTCTCCTGCATAATTCTAATCAGCCTCTCCACTCAAAAATGTTCAATGGCTTACATTAATGCTGAGTAATGTACAAATTCCATTGACAGTCCCCGTTGACGTAACATTAAACTTCTAGTTTGTTTCCAGTATTGTTCACAACTACTTTCAAATAAGCAATATAACAATTTAATAATACCCACTTGATGTTCTCTAAATCAATTGTATACTTTCCCAGTGCTGTGCATGGGTAAAGCTGAAACTGGAATAAATTACCTCTGTATTTTAAACACAAATTCTAAGACGTCTAGACAGCTGAATCCTGCTATTCCTTCTTTTAATGTGTCTAATAACTTGATTCTATTTTAGATTAATCAAATGCATTATATATTCCTATTAAAATGCATGCCATGCAACAAATGTACTAACTTAAAACAGCATATATTTATTACCTTACAGTTTCTGTAGATTAGAATCCAGGTGCAGCATGGCTGGAGTTTCTACTCACGGTCTCGGTAGGCTGAAATCAAGATTTTTGATAGGGCTCTGGTTCTCATCCAAGGCTTGAGGACCTCTGTGTGTTTTGGTAGAATTTATTTCTTTGTGGTTGTAGGGCTGAGGTCCCAAGTTATTTTTTGTTTTAGTTTTGTTTTCAGCTGTTGGCCAGGGATCACTCTCTTCTTCCAGATGTCTCCTGAGTTTCTTGTCATGTGGCCCCACACACCATTGAGAACATGGATGTGGGCTTTCCTCTGGGCCACCTAAACCGTGTCTCTCAGACTTCCTCTGCAACCAACTAAAGTAAACTCTCTGCTTTTAAAGACTTCGAGATTAGCTCAGGCCCAAGTGGATAATTGCTCTATATTAAAGTCAGCTGATTTGGTACATTAATTACATCAACACAATCAAGTCACAGCAGTATCTAGTTAGTGTTTAATTGAGAAATAGGTGTAAGCTGTGTATATACAAGGGTCCTGGAATCTGAGGAAGTCATTAGGAATTCTATTTACCTCACATGCTTACTTTTTTTTTTTCCATACTGTTGGCATATTTTGCTATTATGAATCAATACTTTCTTTCAAGAGCAGTCAAAACTGTTGACTAGTTGCCGGCAAAAGGGAGAGCAACAAAAATCATTGACTTTGGCACCATATTTTACAAATTTTAGGTAACAATATTAATAATATTGCATTCAGAAATTCTAGTCAAGTATAGAAGTATATGTTCACACTAACTTATTTTGGTAATATCATCACTATATGATATTTTCAAAAGCAAATTGTTAAGGGAGCCCTACTGGGTGTCTTAGTCCATTTTATATTGCTATAACAAAATACCTGGGGCTGAGGTTTATGTAGCTCACAGTTCTACAGGCTGGGGAGTACAAGAAGCATGATCCTGGCATCTGCAGGCTTCTGTTAAGGGCTTTCTTGCTGCATCACAATTTGTTAGAGAATCGAAAAAGAAGTGGACACAGGAAAAAAGGTAAGACCCAAGGGATGTCCTTCACTTTAAAACAACCCACTGTCATGAGAATTAATTCACTACCCTGAGAACTAATCCAATCTATCAAGAGAAAGGACTCAGTACCATGAGAACAGCACCAAGCCATTCATGAGGGATTCACTCTCAAAGCCCAAACACCTCCCACTAGGTTCTACCTTTCAACACCACCACATCAGGGATCAAATTTCAACATGAATTTTGGTAGGGACAAACCATATCCAACCATAGTACTGGGATCTTTAATTATTAAAATTGCCAGTTCACCACACAAGATCTTACATTATCTAGGCCAGCTTTTCTTTTATTTTCTATGCAACAGAACTTGGAATCCAAATAATTCAGGCAATTTCATTTTTGCAGACAATCGTGGACCCATTTGGAGGCATACTGGTGCAGAATGAGGATGGCTGTTTTTTTCTGAGTGAAATATATGTTAGGCTTGGTTAACAAAATAACAGATTCAAATGTCACTTAATCCTTTAGTCAAACCTCTTCAAAGTGCTAACATTTCAGGGCTTGTCAGAGAAGTGAATCCCAAATTAGTTGAGTTGTGATTTCCTGGAATGCAAGAGCCATATCTAAAACATTTAAATCTTCAATACCTTAGCAAAGTCTAATAGAAAATAAATTATTAAAATTTAAGAATTTCTAAAGACTATGCTTATCTCCTTAAGGAAATGACTTTATCAAAATTAAATTGTATATACCAGCCATAAGAAACCACTATATGAAGAAGATTTTTGCATCTTCTCAAATATATATTGGAATGTCTTGCCCATGATATTAACCGGGGTCCCTTATGTCAGTAGCCACGTGATAACTTTCTCTAGTAATATTCAGATGAAAGATAGTTTTGGTGAGAGGTCAATTCAGTTCAGGAACCATGTATTTAGAGCCTAAGGTCAAAGACTCTAGGCTAGGCCAAAGGGATGCTAAGGTGGAAAAATAATTGGTTTTCTGCCCTGAAAGAGTTTAAAGTACATATAAATTTCTTCTCATGAGAACATCAATGACCGTACTTATTGCTCTTTCCTTTTTGCTTTAACTGCTAAAAAATACAGAGCTAAATTTTATGTCCTCTTCCAGTAACACATTTCTGGGAGCATTTATGTCTTCATTTCTCTAAATAAATGGTCTCTGACTTTCTATTTTTAAATTATTTTTTTTAAATATTTTGCTATTTATTCTTTAAGCTGCTTCCTTTTCAGAAGGAAGCGACATTTTAAATGAAACTTCAAAAATTGAAATAGTATTTAATAATATTTTCTTTCCAAATTGTGTATCACATTATCTTTAGGCATTAAACATTCAACAATGCTACAGTATAAAGGACATTTTATTAAAATTTGTATAATTTTGTTGTTTTTAAAGAAATCTTTTTGTAAATAAAATTATTTTTAACTTAAGTAGTGTCAGAAGATCAAACAGATTTTTCAGTTTTTCTTTAAGATTTATTTTAAATTATAAAAAATCATTAAAAATTAAATAACTGGCAGAAACATTATAAATCTTTTAATGATGTTTGCCTTTTTTAAAAAAAAAAAAAGAAAATGTACCATCTTATAAAGTAGCATTATGTAGGCTGCACATGGTGCCTCACACCTGTAATACCAGCACTTTGGGAGGCCAAAGCAGGAGGTATCACTTGCAGTCGGGAGTTCAGGACCAGCCTGGCCAATATGGTGAAACCCCATCTCTACTAAAACTATTAAATTTATCCAGGTATGGTAGCACATGCTTGTAATTCCAGCCATTAGGGAGACTGAGGTGGGAGGATCATTTGAACCTGGGAGATGGAGGTTGCAGTGAGCTGAGATTGCACCACTGCACTCCAGCCTGGGTGATGGAGTGAGACACTGTCTCAAAAAAAAAATTTTTTTTTTAAGTAGCATCACGTAAAAATGAAGAGGAATTTGACATTTATTGTATTATTTCTATGTGCCAGATGCCGTATAAGCATTTTACTTCATCTTATCTAACAACTCTATAGATGATTAGGCAAGAGTGTAGCATTTGCATTCTATGAGCCAACTGCAGAGTTAGGCATTTCAAAAATATTTGAATACTTACAGCAGTTAATATTTAAGCAATCCTATAAATTTAATTGACCCATTTTTTTTTATGTAAAGGTGAGCCTCACAGAAGTTAAGCAACTGGGTAAAGACTATACAGATAAAAGCAAGAAACCAGGTGTGGTAGGGAAAATTTTAAGATAATCCCCAATGATCTACATGCTTGTACAATTCCCTCTCCTTTCATGTGAGAAGGACCTGTAACTGGAACTTCACCAACAGAATGTGGTGTCATTATAGGACATCACTGCTGTGATTATGTCATATGGAAAAGGTGAAGAAGTTGGGAAGCTATAATTAGGATTCCTAAATCAGTTGACTTTACGTTAATCACAGGAGATGTTGGTTAGGTCTGACCTAATCATAAAAGGCCTTTAAACACCTGTCTAGAAGTAAGAGCCAAGCAGCAGCAGGTGCTTTCTTTTGGTCTGAAAGAGCAAAATGCATGTGTAGAGAGGGCCATGTGACAGAGAACTTCAGTCCTACAACCACAAAACACAGAATTCTGCCAGCAACCAGAGATTTAGAAGACGACCTGGAACTGAAAATGAAATTGTCATCCTGGTCCACATCTTGATTTTAGCTTCCTAACACCCTGATTCAGGTGCCTAGCTAAGCTGTGCTTAGACTTCTGACCCACAGTAACTGTGAAATAATAACTGTTGCTTAAAGCCACTGAATCTGTGGTAATTTGTTATGCAGCAATAGACATCTTATGTTCCAGGTGTGACTCATTTAGAATCCTATCATATTTCTATTACACTGTTTTCATATTTTTTTATGACACAGGGCCTATGTTGTCTCACAACAGCTATTTCCTCATCATTCTTTTTTCTATCATAACATTTTTCCAGCTTCCCCTGCAGTAAGGTATGAAAAAGTAAATACATTCAAGTCAGAAAGACATAAAGAGAAGTAATGTGGGAGGCTTTAGGAAAAGATTTTCCTTCTTGATAAATGGGAAAACCATTTGAGGAGCTATATCATTTGTTTCTTCCTTTCTTTGATGTGATTGTGTGAGGATCCGATTGTTTGAAAGTGCAGCCACCATATTGTGTCTTTAAAGGGAAGACTGAAGATGAGGAGAGATGCTAAACAGCAGCTCTGCCAGTACCAAACTGCTTATAAGCAAACACATTGTGATGTGAGAAAATAAATCTCCGATGTTTTAGCTTTTTGTGACAATAGACATAATAGAGTCTAGCTGGTAGAGCATGCTTGCAGTTGAAAACAACTGTATTTGTCAGCGTTCTACAGAGAAACAGAACAAATAGAGTGTGTGTATATGTGTGTGTGTACAAGATATTTATTTTAAGAAATTGATTTGTATAATTACGGAGACTTGACAAGTCCCACATCTGATGTGGGATTCTGGCAGACTGGAGACTCAGAAAGAATTGCAGTTTGAGTTGAAAAGCGATCTGCTGTAGAAACAGGAAAAACTGATATTACAGATGAACTATGAAGGTTGTTAGCAGAAGAATTCCCTCTTGATAGCAGGAGATCATCCTTTTACTTTTAGGCTTTCAACTGACTGGATAAGGCCCACCCACATTATGGAGGTCAATCTTCTTTATTCAAAGTCCTACCAATGAAAATGTAAATCTCAACCAAAAACAACATCAGATTAGCACTCAGAATAGTATTTGATCAAATATCTGGGCATCATGACTCAGATAAGTTGACATACAAAATTAATTATCACAGCATTCTAACTGATAAAGGAAAAAAAGATACCTTGTATGTTTTATCCTGATAACTCTACACACTTCATGAAAAAAGAAAATTTAGCGTCAGCAATAAAAACAGCTGTCATTTACTGAGTGATAATTTTGTGCTGTTATTACACTTTTCATAAATTATTTTATTTAAAGCACTTGTCAAGATTATAAGGGGTTTACAATCTTTTATTTATTTATTCACCAATTATTTATTTAGCACTTAAATATGCCAAAGATGGTTTGGGGGCCATGCACATAGCAGTAAACCAGAAAAAGTCCCGGCCCTCATGAAATGTATATTCTACTGAGGTAGGTCAGGGAGTAAGCCAATAAACAAATAAACATGTGACACAATGCTAGCTAATGGTTAGTGCTATGAAGAAATGTAAAGTAGATTATAGTACAAAGAGAGAAGAAAGAGGTGGTGTATTTTAAGGAAGCAATATGTTAATAAATGATGTGAGGGAGTGAACTGTATGTGTATCTGAGAAAAAAAAATGATACAGGTAGAGAGAGGAATACATGCCCTAATTAAAGGGAGCTCAGCGCATCTAAAGAACATGAAGAGGCCAGCAGTCATTATTAGGATCAAGTAAACCAAGGCCAGAGAGTTAGGAGATGATGGCAGACATGGCTGAAAGCAAATCATACATGAATAGATTCGTTGGAAAGTTTTAAGGAAACTATTGTGATCCGATTAATGTTTAAAAATATTACTTTGTCTCCTGAGTGAAGCTGGACTGAAGGGAGCTAAGGGTGGAAGCAAAGATGCCATTAGAAAGCCAGTGCAGCAGAACAGGACAGAGATGATGGAGGCAGGGAGCTGGGTGACGGAGGTGGAGGGGTCATTGTTGTCCACTCCTTTTCATAGATTAGGAAGCTGAGCTTGGGAAATGTTAAGAAAGTGACTCAGGGTAACAGAAAAACAATTCAGCAAAACTAAAATTAAAAGAGAAAAATACCTGAACAATGAAGAATATTTCTTCAAGACAAAATGGATTAGAAGGAAAGAGGCATTTTTGGATCTTCCACTTGATAGGAGAATAATGATGTTTTGTTTTCTCTTGACCAGGATGGTTGAAATGACATCACTTAAGCAAGAATTTAAATCTGGAGAGGGCATAATTATTTGATATATAAAGTCTCAAGGTATGTAAATACAACATTGCTGATCACTCATTGCAAAACAAACATACTAAGGTTGATACTCACACCCTTTCCTCCTTTCATTTTAACATACTTTCCAAATTATTCAGTGAGAATTATTGATTATTCAATGAGAATATCTTTCGTAAAATGATGACCTGGTAAATACACATACACAACCGAATCAGCCATTTCAAGAAATAGTATTATCTTCACTGTTCATGATGAACTCTAGAAAATTAATTTGATTTTATTTTTTAATGCTAGTTGCAGACCCTTAACTTCATTTTAAAACATACTAATAGATCAGTGATTAAAATCTCAAAAGCAGTGGGGCAGAAACATAGGGAAACATTGTAAATATTTAGCTTCTGTGCCCATTTGTGTCTTTCCCAACTTGGGTGCAGGATTATTACACAGTTCCTTTGAGACCAATCCATAGCCCAAGAGCAACTGGGTTCATAACTGTGACGGCAGGAACAGTCTCGGAGGCCTCTCCTGGACCTTTTAAATTTCTTATTGCATTTGCTTTGTCAACAGGTAGCCACCTGTGGTAGTGTGACAGAGTAGGGACCTCAGACTTCAATGGTCTAAGATGGAACCAGGGGCAGCAGCTCCTTATCTGGCTGCCCACCTGCCCCTGCAGCCCACTAGTAAAGGACCCATCAGGGAATAGGTAAGAGCAGGAGCTCCACAAGGCAATGCCAACCTCTAGCCCGGCTCTATCGTGAGTTGTGCAAGCTTTGAGGGTTGCCTAACTATGCTTCAGTTTACTTAGTTTTGTAATAGCCCTAAAGGATCTCACTCAGAGGGTCACTGGGCTAGCAAATGAGTTGATGAAAGCAAAGGGCTTAGTCAAAGCTTGCACACATTGAGTACTCAGTAGTAGTAGCAGAGCAAGGGCATGATGTCAGAGGGAAATGGAGCAGAAGAGAGTGATTGAAATATGTTTCCTTATTCTTTACTACTGCCAAATTTAGGTGCCTATTATAACCAAATCAATATGAAAAAGAGTAGAGTTGAAAGAGGACTTGACCTATATCAGTCCGACCCCTTTATAGATAAGGACACACAGAAATATTATTTCACAAAATTTTAACTTAAAGGAACCAGGCCAATTAAGTTTTTATTGCCAAAAAGTGAATAGAAACTGCTAGCAAATTTTTAAAAATTAAGAAACTGTTTTCTCTCTCTATATATATATTCTAATATATGTAGTATATAATAATATTTATATATTACATATTAACATTATATAATGTGTAACATATTATATGTTATATAAATATTCATATAACAAATATTATATATAAATGTTATAAATTAAATATTTATATAAATATATTTAAAGATTGGAAAGATTGCTTTTCAATACTATAAAGATAATCCTTTTTAGTAATAGTACTGAGAATGAGTGAACACTTAAACATGCACAGACATGTGCACACAGACACACAGTAATTTAATAACCCCTGGAATTAAATTACTTATTGTTTCTCACATACGATGAACTTGGAGAACTGTTTCTGTCAATCCCACTATATACTTATGTAGCTGTATATTATCGGCAGCTGATACCTGAGATTTATTGGGCCCTTACCATAAGGTAATACCTAGAGGTGGTAATATCTAGAGGAATCACTAATGCTAACACTCAAACAATAAAGTCAAGTCTTCCATGAAGTTAAGTGCAGTTAATGCTTGTCTAAAGTGTGTACTAGTAGATAACTACTTAAATTCATATATGCATATGTGTGTAGATATATTTATATAGAAAGAGAGGAGATAAGTAAAAAGATATTTTAAAATTTTGAAGTTAGTATATACATTGAGTTAATAGTAGCAAGCATCACTTAGCTATTTAGTAGAATAATGGGCATTTTTGCCTATAGTGACAGCTACTGAAAAGAGAATCATATTCTAAAATTCAGAATTTTAGAATATGATATATATTTAGTGTGTATATATCTATTACTGTATCTACATCTATATATATGTGTGTATACTGCATGTTTATATATATGTATAACTATATATTGATATGTGTGTGTATATACATGTATACATATATGTCGAGAGAGAGAAAGAGAGGAGATGAGTAAGTAAAGGGGTATTTTAAAATTTTGAAGCTAGTGTATACATTGGGTTAATAGTAGCAAGCACTGTTTAGATATTTAGTAGAATAATGGGCATTTTTGCCTATAGTGACAGCTACTGAAAAGAAAATCACATTTTAAAATGATGATGATGAAACTTTTAGTCCCAAATATTCTGGTTTATTAATATACTTTCTAAGTTTGACATTCAAAATAATATATTTCCAAAATATATAGACAAGTATATTAATAGAACCATTGATAACATATGTTTCTGAATATAGATATGCACATACACACACACACACACACACACACACATACACACACAATGAAATCAAGCCTTTTAAGAATGTAGAGGCTGCTTGTACCCAATTAATTAAAACATGGCTCTTCTTCTAGAAAGTTTTCTCTGAAATTGAACCAGAAGTACCTAGGTGACACTAAGTTTAAGAGAGAAACTCACATTTCATAACTGAAATTCAAAGAGTAAGATGACTTTGATTAGTTCATTATGATCTGGGGAAGGAAGGAGACTACTGGATACAAACTATTTTAAAATGACATAATTTAAAAGCTACAAGAGGCTGGGTGCAGTGGCTTACACCTGTAATCCCAACATTTTGGGAAGCCAAGGCAGAAGGATCACCTAATGTCAGGAGTTCAAGACTAGCCTGGCCAAAATGGTGAAACCCCATCTCTATTAAAGATACAAAGAAAATTAGCAATGCATAGAGGCGCACGCCTGAAGTCCCAGCTACTGGAGAGGTTGAAGCAGGAGAATCACTTGGACCCAGGAAATGGAGGTTGTATTGAGCCAAGATTGTGCCATTGCACTCCAGTCTGGGCAACAACAGCAAAACTCCATCTCAAAATAAATAAATAAGTAAATAAAAGCTATGAGAAAAAAAGTTTCCCCAAACTGTAATTCACATCAATAGGATTTGAATCCATCTAATTTATGCACTAATAAATAGGAAACATCAATTTCAATCTAGATATTTTTCTTTTCACATCATTTGATTAGTTTAATACTCCATTTTTTTTTATTACATTCATTGTGTTTTTCAAGGGCTTCTGCATTTGGTTGAGCAGTACACAGACTTACTGCCTGAGATGTGATTAAGATGCCCCTACAAAAAAAAATGCCTGTTTTTGTTGTTGTTGTTTAAGTTCTGGGTGCAGAACATGTAGGTTTGTTACACAGGTATACAGGTGCCATGGTGGTTTGCTACACCTATCAACCCGTCATCTAGGATTTAAGCCCCACATGCATTAGCTATTTGTCTGAATGCTCTCCTTCCCCTTGCCCCCCACTCCCTGACAGGCCCCAGTGTGTGTTGTTCCCCTCCCTGTGTCCAGGTGTTCTCATTGTTCAACTCCAACTTATGAGTGAGAACACATGGTTTCCTGTGTTAGTTTGCTGAGGATGATGGCTTCCAGCTTCATCCATGTCCCTGCAAAGGACACGATCTCAATTTCTTTTTATGGCTGCCTAATAGTCCATGGTGTATATGTACCACATTGTCTTTATCCAATCTATCATTGACGGGAGTTTAGGTTGGTTCCATGTAAAAAGACACCTTTCTATAATTCACCCACTGGACAGGTCCACCTTTTATAATTCACTCAAAAGCTCTTTTTGTGCTAAGTGTGCCCCTGTTTTGTGTGACTATTTGTCTAAATAACCCAGCTAAATATATGGATGTGTGATGGATGCTGATATGGAAGTAGAAGTCTAGAATTATTGAGTAGTTTCAGTTTGTGAGGCTAGGCCTTTGCAAATTAGGAACCTCATATTTCGTATCAAATCTTTATAGCCTCAACTTTTGTAACAGGCCCTTCTGTAGCAACCAGTTCCAAGCAAACTTCCACGAGCTTCAAACAGCAACCCCAAGACTAAA
The DNA here is from genome assembly GCA_004027715.1 of Plecturocebus donacophilus. Taxonomy (NCBI): domain Eukaryota; kingdom Metazoa; phylum Chordata; class Mammalia; order Primates; family Pitheciidae; genus Plecturocebus; species Plecturocebus donacophilus. The sequence continues at coordinate 125,511 of PVKP010000808.1, read as the reverse complement.
CATACACCCCTCCCTTTCTGACTAGAACTTCTTGGACACCTTGGTATGAACTAGGTGCTCACTTATGGATGTACAACCCTGGAATGTGAGAGAATGAATGCACATATCAACAACTGTTTGCCAGTGAGAAGGAACCAATGGGTAGACATTTATGTTTGAGCTATATCTCAAGAGTCTCTTCAGAACATCCTAACATCGGGCACCAGTTGTCCACAGTGATGGCCAATTTTATATATCCCTTTTTGGCTGCCTTTCCTCTCCTGATTCACCTATCTCTTACTCCTACTCCCCAGGATCACGTCCTAAATAAACTACAACACAAAAACCTTTGATTCAGGCTCCGCTTCTGTAGGAACTTAACCTAACACTCAAATCTTTTATGATCACATATCCTTGATGGAACATCTTAAAGGACAATTGATAGGAAACTCCAATACACACATTTACAGGTCAGTGTAAATGTGTATGTTTCTGTGTTATTGCAATTGCAAGAAGTTATAACTTTTATCAAATGATTCAAAAATATATTCTCTTACATACTACGAAGCTCAGAGTAGGAAGCTGAAATTGTATCCTCTTGTAACCCATTGTTGAGTCCATTTCTTACTTGGCTCCTATTGTACAAATCCCTTCCACATGGCTTTCTTCGTTCCCACCCTCTTGCCCTGCTTACTCTATCAAGTTTTAAGCCCCTGCTACATGCTTCAGTCTTCCAAGTCCTGGGGACCAGCATGACTTTCTTTAAATTATTCATTTCAAACAGCAGTATTAAAATGTTACAATGTTTGTTTTCTTATTACAAAGGCAATGCATTCTGTAAGAGACACTTTAAAAATTATACATAACAAAATTTTGGAGAAAAGCCACAAAAATTAACAGTGAGTACAAACCTATGATGTAATCAGTGTTATCCTTTGGTGATTAAACTTCCATATTTTTATGTTCCTATTTTTTTCCTAAGGCAGGAATATAATGTAAATAATGTTTCATAATGATTTTAAGCAGCTGAAAACATCATTAACTTTTGAGGTAATAAATATCCTTTTCATAGTGTTTTCTGGCAGCCTAGTTCCCCTTCATTCATTTGTTCATATATTCAGCAGATATTGTTTTAGAGTTGCCTAATTTCCAAATTCTATTCTAAGTATTGTAGATATAATGACTCAGTCTCTGTCATTATAGACTTTACATATAATGATTTCTCAGTATTAACAAAGGAATATTAACAAGTATGCTGAGTACTAAGAGGAGCACAGTGCTAAGAGGGTATAGAACATAATTTATTCCTGGATCAGGAAAGAGAAACCTAGTATTACATTTCCTTCAATCAAATTCTTGGACATTTACTTTGTTTTTAATGTTTCACGATTTTTTTAAAAAAAACTCTCCAGTGTGCATCCTTACAGATAAATCTTAACATAATTTCCTAATGACTACCTGAGAATAAATGTATACAAGAGAAATTGAAGGGTCAAAATATATGTACCATTTTAAGAGATCTAATTCTTACATACGTTTTATATATACATCCTACAGAAAGGTTATACCACACTACAGCAGATCACCCACTGTGCTCATTCTTAAGTGTTTTCTTTTGCCCCATCAATAATGGATATATTCTCAAAATCTCTCTCACGCTCTCCACCCTCCTTCCCTCCCTCCTTTCTTCCTCATAAATAGATGCCAATTACCTACTAAGTAATTACACTTTTCAGAGAGAGAGAGAGAAATTGATTGAGTTTTAAACTAATTTGTCCTGCATTTATTAAACTTGACTAAAATAAGAATCCCCTATGGGGTTTGTAAAAAAACACATTTCCGGTCCCCTAAAAAAAAATCTTCAAGGGAAGGCACTGAAAAGTTTTTTAAAGTGCGAAGTTATTCTTTTTATAAAGGAAAAAAGAGAAAAATGGAAACTTATTCATGAAAATGTCTGTTGTGAACTCCATTCTTATCAAAGAAACCAAGAATAATTATGTGCTGTCTTAAGGTCATCGGTGAAGCAAGTTCTACAGAAAATGTAGTATTTCTTTGGTCTAATACTCAATGACTGCAAAACTATGGCTTCAAGGACCTGCTCTGTCTAAACTTTGAAAGTGGAATTTATTAGAAAGTTCAAGAAAAACAGGTCAAACTGGTATCAGTATTTCCTTTATGTATTTATTCTCTTTTGGACAAATTAATGGTTGAGAGAATATCAAATCTAAATCAGTGAAGCAACTAATGAAGTTTTTCTCACTATATGCACAGAAGGAAGTGGCTGTGCTCTGCAAGGGAATCTGTATTAAACATTTATGAAATGTGTATCATATTCTACAGTACCAGATCCTTGCCTAAATTGAAAATAAAGGGTTTGTAACAGCCCAGTTTTCCAATTTGGGAGCAGATTTATTTTTTAAAAATTATAAAGTCGAATATACTGCAGTGAAAACATATGCAAAGTACTGCAGGATTATTAAACAAGTCTGGGTGAAAGATGATCAAATGATTGCACTTAGAAGATCACGCATGATAAAGAGATGCTGAGTTTATCTTCTAAACCTAAGTGCAATTTTTACAAATAACTTGCAAATTCATTAAGTCCATCAGCATTTTCTAATAGCATTTTCAAAGAAAATACAAAATTATAAAGCCCTGATCATTACTTCCTGTGTGCAGACAAACGGCTCTTCATTAAAGAGACAGTATCTCTTAGTGACACTTTGTTCTTACCAAGTAGTGATCATTAAACTACTTGCTTAGCAAACCTTGTTGGAAACAAAGGGAAACAACACCAGAATGAACTATAATATGAACAATATGTAATTTAATGCTTGCACATATATGCTGGTATTATCACTGCTGTTTTACAATGTGTGTGTAACTAAGTGTAATGCAGTTAGGCATAATTTTCTGCCCTCAGAGTAGAATTTTCCTTAGTCTATAAATCTCTCATGCAGCAACACTGCTTAAATCAACTCAAAAATCTCAATAGACACTTGCAGTTAATCTATATATCTTTAGTTAACACATAACCTGCTTACAAATTGTCTATTCTATTTACCCACAATATGGTGGAATATGTTATATAAAACACATGATACTTTCTTCCATATAATAAATCCCTGTCAGTGGAATGCCTTTGAATATTGGCTTTATAGTATAGAGAGATAATTACATTTGAACCAATAGACTATTAATTAAAGTGTGATCCTCTACATTCATGCAAGTTTTAAGTTATTTTAACATCTCTGTTGTAGATTTCTAAATGGTGAATTTCTCTTTATTTCAAAATTATTTAATGCAGTTCCGAGTAAGGCTTATCAGCCACAACTTCAGGAAACGTTCACAACAACATTCAAAGAACTAATTCTAAAAAGCAGTGAATTTCAGAGTATTTCAGAGATAAATTTATGAAGAAACAAGAACACTTTAGAATGGGTAAGATTTCTTCTGTTTGTTCAAATTCCAATGCGTTGGCTAATCTTGTTTTAACAGTGACCAGTAGTGAAGCTTCCACTGCTTCCCTCTTGGAAATCAGCATCCAAACTAGAAGTTTTCATACATAGTAAGTTGTAAATAATATGGAGGATTTGGGGCTCTGTGTAAACATTTGACTACCAGAATATTCCAAATGAAGCAAACGCTTGGGCAGCCCTCCACTATGCTAGTACTAAATCTGGCAAGGGCTGCCTTCGTACTTAGATAGAATATAGGGAAGAGGGGCTGGACTTCCCAAAATACTTGCACAGAAACATGTTATTGCTAGGAATATATGAACAAATACAGATTTTTGAAAATGTTTACATCATTATAACTACCCCAAAACTTATTTACAAATATTTTAAACAGAAAGTCACTGTAAAACTTATGATAGTTCCTAGCTGATAAGAAAGTTTAGAGGAGAAAGAGGTAGGCAGGAAGAGGCAGTGGGAATTTGGTGACATGGGGAGATAACTAATAAACATTGTCACTGGACTGTTGCCAGATCATTTGGGAATCTCTACTGCACTAACAAAAATGTTTTGGAAAATTTTGAGTTGAAATTCATGTTTATTTCTGAATTCTGTGGTTGAGTTGGCAGGGAAATATTCAACTGAGAAATTGATTTACCAAACATTCATTTTATTTATAAATGACTTCAGCAGAAATATCCTTTAAAGTTACAGATTTAGGGATTTTTATAGTATGTAACTAACCTGTGAAATTCAAACAAAGAATGAAAACTTTCCTTTAATACTTTAATCACAAGTATTAACCTTATATTTCAAATAACTCAACAATGTGGTGTTTACCTGGAATATGGATTCCATATTTTTGAAGGGTCATATCATCCAAAACTAAATCCAAACATTTTTTTTCAAGTTGTAGCTAACAATCTTATTTGGTAGTTGATACGTTTTTATGATCCACATTATTTGAATTATTATGGTAAAATAAATACTCAAAGGTTGGTGACTATGGTTACTACTCCTAATATAATTCTCAGAAGGCTAGAACTATCTCTCTAAAATTCAGAGTCATTTTTTGAGGATAATATCTTCCTTCAGTTTTACTCTCTGTCCCTCTGATCCACACTGTAATTGCCTTCTTCTTTGATAACATATTCCAAGAAAACCCCACTATATTTCCTGTGTCATGTGTTCCCTAAATCTGGGCCATCACACTTAATTAAAGTGTTCTCTCCCAAGTTTAATCTATTTCTCATCTGAGCTATACTGAACAGCTGATGATTTGGTATTTTCTATCATCTATCAGTGTATTGTCTATTTTACTAAGTGCCAAAAGACAGATAAGATGAGGACACGTAATTATGAGTACACTGATTGCTATTTTTAAAAGAGTATTAAATGGCACACAGAGTCATAAGAAGAGATTATATCCAATTCATTTAGGAATTGAACTAAGGAAAGATTTTTTAGATAAAATAAAACTCGAACTGGCATTAAATATAATCATGCCCAAATCAGAGACAGAATAGTAAAAATACAATATCACACTCTAGTTGAAAATCCTTCCCATAGCCTTCACAATCCCATTCCAAAGTGGAAGCACAGAATATAAGGTCCTGCATGATGCAGGTCCTGCCTGCCTGCCTTTCTGTCCCTTCATCTTACCGTAACTTCACTTTGAAGTATATGCTCTTGTCATATTGAACTATGTTCGGTTCCAAGTAGAAGGCACACATTCTTGATTTCATGCCATTGAATTTGCAATTTCTATTGTTCAGAATATACTTGAGTATCTCTCTTTCTAGTTAACTTTCCCTCTCTACCACCTGGCCTAGCCAACTCTTACTTAACAGCAAAAAACTCATTTCAAACTTCATTCCTTCTGGGATGCTCCTCCATAACATTTCTTTTATTCTTTTCTTTTGCTTTCTTTTTTCTCTCTCTCTCTTACTTCCTTCTGCTTGCTTTCTTTTTCCTTCTTTCTTTGTCTTTCTTTTCCTTTCTTTCTTTCTCACTCTTTTTCCCCTCCCTCTTTCTCTTTCTTTCTTTCTGTCTTTCTGTCTGTCTTTCTGTCTTTGTTTATTTATTTTCTTTCTTCTGTGCATGTGCTTATTCCAAGTGCTTCTAGAGCATTTCTTGAAAACTTTCCCTTTCTTATAATACTGTTTTCCTTGGATGCTGGGGGCAGACAGTTGAAGTAATTACACTGTAATTCTCAGTTCAGGCCCCTTTACCATCATTGGTGTGAACAAAATCCTTCTCTGGTTTTAGGTATTTATTTGTTGCCTTTTAGCTCCTCACCCATTCTTATCCCTACTTTCATTATATGCAATCACTCATTCTGTTTAGTAAGTATAATTTTATTTGTGTATTTTTATAAAATATATACCTCAAATGGCTGTATTTACAAATGTTCTGGTTTTGAATTTTCATTTATTAGTTTAACAAAATATTATGTATATACTATGCATCCATGTAGCTGTTAATCCATGTAATCTGTTATACTTAATTGCTATACATAATCCACAGTGTGCATTTACTCTCTCAATACTACATATCTGGATTGCTTAGAAGAACCTGCCATCACACACACACACACACACACACACACACACACACTTGCATGCTCCCACATGCTCACACTCACATATACACACTTGCACACACATACACACATATACACATACACATACACACTCACTTCATGTACATATACACATATGCAATTCTGCAATGACAATGCTCCTAGATGCCCCACCATGAATTTGTAAGCACCTCTTTGGTAACAGACCCAGGCATGGAACTGCTGAGTCATCATCCATTTTATAATTGATTTATCCACAAAGTGCCAGACTGTCTTCCAGAGTGACTAAAGCTTCCCAAATCCTCACATCTCTGCCATCACTTGGCTTTATTCAGCTTTCTAATATTTCCAGTCTAATAATGTGTAAAACATCTTTACTGAAACAGAAACAACTCCTTGACACTGAAACTGAATTATGTCTCTTATTTGTCCATCTGCTATGTAATAGCCTGTAAAACGGTAGAGGCCATTAAAACCTAAAAGTGCTGAAAACATATTTAAAAAATGAAGATTTCAAGAAAGCAAGTCTGAAAGTGAAAAGGAGAGATAATATTATCTAAATTAATTAAACAAGAAATTGGCTAAGGTAAAATAGCTATGACCCAATTTCAATTCTAACTCCATGGTCATTTCCATATAACAGAAGGCAATGTCTTTATGCCTCAAGTGTTAAAAATTACTATAAAAATATTACATACTTCATTCTTTTGGTAGGAATAGGGATCAATAGCTCCAGGTCCTTTTTATATCTCACTAATTCTTAGATACCTCTGTGATAGGTAATGTGACATTAGACTTTTCATAATATCATTAATGGGAATCAGAGGTCTTTTAGTAAACTATGCTTTCCATCAGTCAGATTAGCTTCTCAGCGTGTTCAGCCTCAGCAAACTCATCTGCTCAGCAGGTTCTAAATGCCTGCTCTAGTTCTCCAAACTTCATGATGCAGGGGTTAAAAATCATGACACAAAACTTGTCAGAACAGCCAGCTAATTCACATATATCAGGATTGCCCAGTGAATTGCCCGAGGAATTCTTTGTTTGCTTTGTTCTGACCTTTTCAAAGTCTTTGTTAATTTATACATTCAAAAAGTATTCTTTGAAGTATTTTCTAAGAAATAATTGAATCCATTTGTTGTTGATTTATATCTTGTTCATTACAAAAAGAATTTCAAGTGGCAAATCACTCATCACTTTTTATTTCAATGATACACTGAATTTATTCTTTTTTTCTATGAGCTGGAAATCTTTTTTCTAATGCTTTTTGTTCCTTATTAGAAAAAAGGTCACATGCATTTCTATGTGACTCACAGTGGTTCACAGTGAAGCAACTCATCATATTCTGGGGTTATTCCTTCTGTTATACATACAGATTTGTTCTTTTCAGAGATCTTTTATTTTATCCTTTATATATCTATATATAATTCTTCTTACTCTCCAGGCCTGTGTAACAGAGAATTTCTAATCCTGTGTGGCTTAATTAGAAAGAAGCAGGCACACATATGCCTGACAGTCTTGGAATTAGAAGCTTTGAATGTGAGCTATTCTCCCATGAACTCCACTCAGCAATTTGGAGCATCTGATGAAGATTCTTTGGTTTCCTTATCCGTAATTTACAGTAACACTCCTGAATTTTAATATGAATATTCATTATTATTTGTTGAACAAATACTTCCTATAGTGCTATGTGCAAGGTACTTTTCTTAGCATTTTAAATATATAAAGCACTTGGATCCTCAGGACAAACAACCCTTTTAAGCAGGCAGTAGTATTATATCCACTTTGCAAATGAAAAAATTGGGCCCAGAGAGGGTACCTAAATAGTCCAAGATGACGTAGCTTGTCAATGTCGAAGCTGAGATTCTAACCTTAGCAGTCCAAACAGTTACTAGTCTAAATCTGTTTCTATGTAATGATCCCAAAATACACATGATTTTTAAAGCTTTAAGAAAAATTATATGGACCTACTTTCATTGCATATGTAAAAAGTAAAGCTTACTCTGTGAAAAGAAAGACAGGTTCTACTCCGTGAAGTCTAGATCATTCATGGCTCTCTTCACTTTCCTCATTAAGAAATTCTATTCCAGCAATCTCCCAAACGTGTTCCATGGATTATAGAACTACAGGACCAGGTGGGCAAACTCCCATGCCCTTTAATTCCTTGCCTGTCTTCTTTACTGAAACCATTACCCAATCTCTTTGAAGCAAAAATACCACCCATACCAAGAAAGCATAGCATCATACATTTAAAACATTTTTAAAAATTTCATCCAAGGGAAAACTTACCCAAATTTAACAATCATGGCGTCAAGGCTTATGTATCATTCAATTATTTGGCATAGCAACTTAAAGGTCACCTTTCTAGCACCAATATGTTATATTTTATTTTAAAAAGACAATCACACACCGTTTACCTTTTTAAGTTAACAAGGACGCATCAATAAACACTTATGAAATACTCACCAGCTGTCAAGTATCATGCTAGGGCTAGGGAATGCTGAGGTAGAGAAGGCAATAACTGATCTCTGAAAATGCTTATACAGAAGTCAGAAAAACTGAAACCTGATATAGATGCTGTGAACAAAATGAGCTAAGGTTTATTTTTGTTGTTTTTATGAGCATACTTGAATTAAAAGCATCAGATGTGAAGCTTAGGATATTGTTTAAATAACAAAATAACCATAAGAATTTTTTTTACTTAAGGATTTATATACATAGAGACTTTCTTTTAGGTCTTGTATAAATTAACATGAAAGGACCTATAAGATTTAAATTGCTGTCTATGATCAAGCTAAAGACATTTTGAAAACAACTCCACTGAACAAGATTAATACATTTGAACAATTAATTCAAATACAAATTCTGTAGGAAGTCATCCAATTTTCAACCTAGAAAATATGTGGGAAACAATGCATTATTTTGGATCTTTCTGATAGATTTGATTTTGTGCTTATTTAAACTCCTACATCATTCCTCAATGTAACAATATCACTAAAACACGAATAATGTAGTGATGTCATGGTAAGAATTGGAAAGGCTTTTGGAACAGAGATAACAAGCATGTTATTCTATCTAGCCATACACTCACAGATACAGAGTCAATTCCAACAAAGGAAAAATCTTTATTATCTTTGTAACTTCAGTCTGAAGTGCTTCACAGCTGGTTCTTATTCATTCTTCAGACCCAGCCTTAAAAATCTTCTCTTTAGATAAGGCATTCTCTGACTTCCAATCTAAAGCAGGCTCATTATATTCTCTCAAATCTATTCTTTTATGGCACCTACTACAATTTTGCATCACATAGTAACCTGTTTACTTATTTGATGGCTTCCTCCTAACTCAATTATATGCCTATGGACGAGAGACCTGTCTGCCTTGGTCATCACTAAATATCCAGCACCTGGTATGCCACACTCTGGTTGAATCTTGAATAAGCAAATTAATGTGGTCATAATCTGCATTCTCACTTAGAAATTTCTGAAATCCATCTGTGATTGATGGTATTCTTTTCAGTAGCTTCAGGACTTTTATTCTGCACATATCTTTACTCATACATTAAACTTCCCTATTTAAACCTTTTAAAATATTAAAGCACCAAATAGTGTTAATTGATAATTCACAGAAGTACCTTTGGGAGATTATTTTATAATGCCATCCTTATTAATTTCCACCCTAAATCTTTTGTATGAGGGAGATGTTCTGACAGTAAGAAGTATGGACAAGAAAACAATAGCTGACAAAGTTCATCTTTAGTTGAAGGACAAAAATTCATTTAAAAAATAAGTCTTACAAAGTAAGGAACACACAAAAGAACTGTACTCATTAATATCTCAAGAACAAAATGAACTCTTATTTTCTTTAACTGTTTAGCCACAGAAGAGTGAAACAATCTAGGAAGTAGCTGAAGACAGATTTGCAGCTTTTTGTAAGTCTAGTATTGGCTAAACAAAATATTGTGGCTATTTTCCCTCAAATTTCACTATTCTATTCTAAAATTTCAAAATAATATATTTTAAATTTCTATAGTCCCCTTCTATTCAGTTTCAACAATAAAGTCAATAGCATTTTCTTCATATATATCACAACCATCCTGCTTTACCTACACTGACAGAAACATCTGTTTCAAAGAATCTGAGACATCAGATAAAACGGCAGAAGTTAATCTGAATTTTATCCATGGTGCTGCCATATAGTAACTAAATCTATTACTTAAATTCAGGGTTTTTTTAAATTCATCTACAAAATGGGGATAATAATACATTGTTAGAATTAAATAAAGGAATGAACATTAAAGAGCTCTTTAACTGCAAATAACTCTATAAAGATGGGTAACTATTATTATCATCTTCACTGGAACTCAATGAATTAAGGTCCCAGTCAAAGGATTTCCAGTGTGTTAGTGCTCCAACTATTATATCCCACTTTGAAAATTTTATTCCATTATAACACTCCTGATTTCTTGCCATTTTTACTCTCTCTGCTCCAGGTTAATTGAGACCAATAATCTGATGGTTAAGTTTGGAGTAAGAAACTTGGCCCACGGAGTTCAGCCCTTTGTTCTTCTCTTTTCTGGTGGTGAACTCAGTGGGAAGCCATGCATTTCCTTTACCATGTTCCTCCACTGGCAGGTTCAGCTTCTGATGGAGGAAGCCAACCCCATCACTGACAGTGACAAGAGACTTGGTTGCCAGCATCCTATAGGCCACCAATGATTCATTCCTCCTGATACCACTTCTTTGTATAGGCCCCAACCACTCTGAATCTGGCTAACTTGTAAAACCAATAGAATAATGGAGAAATGACAGTGTGTGACTTTCTGAGGCAAAACCATAAGAGAAATTGTGACTTTTGCCTTGCTCCTTCTGGGAGAAGCCAGCTGCCATTGTTATGAAGACACTCAAACAGTCCTGTGGAAAGGGACTGAGGAATATTGCCATAGCCTGCATCAATGTGTCAGCAGTGTAATTAAGCCATTTGCACGGCAGATCCTCTGGCTTCAATCAAGCTTCAGACTACAGCCCAGGCTAACATTTTGACAACCTCACTGTGGACCCCGTCAGAACCATCGACTCCTGAATTCCTCATCAGGAGGAATTGTGTGATATTATATAATAAATGTTTGTTGTTATTTGAAGCTGCTAAATCTTGAGATAATTTATACACATTGATAGATAATTAATTCAAGAGGTTAAATGCTACCAAATGTTGTTTCTGTTAGGAGACATAAGTTACATTTTCCAATATCAGCTTTAAATACCAAAGTTGAAATTTTACCTTCCAGATGTTGTACCTTTTGTGTTTTTGTTATTACTTCAGACCTTGAGTGAGGAAGAGGGGTTCAAGTTATTGGGTCCCCTAAAACACTCTAACATTATGCTTTGCATTTTAGCATTCATTCTCTATTCAACTAGCATTCTGTTAAACACTTACTAATTCCAAGCACTGCGCAAAAGTATTGAATGCCAAAAGAGTAAGAAGACCTTTTCCACTGACATTAAAGTTTGCATAGACTTATGAAAAATAGACATAATTACTAATAACTACTAAATTACATCATAGTCAAATCTCATAAACTAGTCAATTGACTATGGGGGCAAGAAGAGAAGAGTTCAGCTAGAATAAAATTGATTTGATATATTTAATTAAAAGTACCTCCCATATATATAGACAGTGCATGTGAGTAAGCCCAGCCCAATGGGTTACCACACTTATAATAATCCTCTTTAACGAGAGAAGCATAATGTTGAGAGCATAAACTCTGGAGCAAGGCTGCCTCAACTCCTCTCCTGGCTCTGCCTCTTGGGACTAGTGTGATCTTGGGAAATTCACTTTTGGTGCCTTTTTCTGCATCTGTCAAATGAGGGTTAAATGAGTGAATATATGTGCAGTATGAAGAATGGTGCCTAGCACCATATTATTGTTTCGTATTACTATTAGAATTTACAAAATCTTTTCATTATGCTGACAATGGTTAGCCTCAAGATCCTGAAACTCATATTCATGCATATAAGAGCCAAGTTATATGTTGTTGTTTTCATCAATTAGTTTGCCAAAACATATATTGAAGATGTCACCTAGTGTTCCAAGAGCTTCAAGAGAAGACTTTGCTCTTACCACAGCAGATTAGCTCATGTGCTGGAATTGCTTGTGTCCATTTTTTGATACACAACCCAGAATTTCCTTACTAATGTTATCCTATGAGAAACAATTCAAGATTTTTTATTTCTTTAAGCTTTTCACATAATAGACAACAATGCAAAATAAATAGATTGATTTTTTTATCTTGTTCAAATTCATACTTTTTCAAATAAAAATGCTTTATTCCATATTCCAGTTCAAGTTGTTCAGTAGTCCCCTCTTTTCATAATTGTTCTCAGTTATAACATTTCTTTATGGAATATAAAGCATTTAATAGTTTTTGTTGAATAAGACATTTTACTTACTAAGCTATATATCTAAGGTGCAAAAGAGATAGCCTCTCCTACATTGTATTAACCACATTATGGCATCTGTTGCTCACTATTGTTCAAAATCATAGAAATTAAAAAAAAAAAAAAACAGGAGAGAATAGAGAGGGAGTCACAAAGAATGTCTTGTACAAAAATAAAAATGAGTTAATGAGCATGTTTCAATAGAATGGACTAATATTTGTGTCCTCTCGAATTTAATATGTTGACATTCTAACCCCCAATATGATTGTATTAGGAGACAGAGCCTTCGTAAGGTAACTAGGTCATGAGGGTGGAGCCTCAAGAAGCTTCATCAGCTTCATGTTAAATCCATCTGATATTTACACTTCTTGTGAGGTCAAATAAAAATTCCATAAAGTTGTATCCTGCGAAATGCAATAGAATACACTTAATTCAGAGTTGTATTTAAAATGCTAAATGGCCCCATTTATTGTATTTTGGGAATGATTTGAAATAATAATTTTAAGTTCAATGTTATTTGCAAATGAAAATGGAGTAAAGGAAGGGAGAAAAAAAATTTGCTCAATCAAATTTGCAGTGTTGTACCCTAGACACTGAAAGAAGAAATCAATGGAAAACTCTTTGTGATTTGTTTGTCTTTTCCAAACATATTGCACCATTCATCTAACCCAATTTAGTAAACTTATTTAAACTTTTTTCTTGATGTGAAGCACAAAGAACTTTGAGTTTCATTCTAATCTAGAGAACGAATGTTCTTTAACAGTAACATAATCAAAATATTTCCAATAAAATTCTAAAATCAAGTACAATTAATATAATCACTATTCTACACAATAGAATTATCTCTGTGTTAAGAAACTGCTTGGAAAACATCAAAAGCACATGCAGTGAAGTAAGAACTAGGGGAAAAGTAAGAAAACACAAACCATGATTTCAACCTCTTCTACTTTTTCTCTGCTATGTGTTTAAATCAGCTAAATATAAGAATAAATAGAGGCTTCAGTGGCATATCTCCTATAAACAAAATAAGATATTAAAACCAGAAACAGTATTCATAATAATTTTAAGATGTGAACTGATATAATAAATAAAATGCAAATCTAAATTGAATAATCTGTGGACAATTTACAACAAAGAATAATGACTGTACATCAGCATTTGAAGCAATCACTAGTAAGTTTCAAAGAAAAGGAGTAAAGTAACCATTCTCTTGGCAAAATAGATGGTAATTCACATTGTGTTCTTTGATAGTTCCCATCTACTTCAAAGGAGTTTCCCCACTGTCTTTCCTGGTCCTCCCTCACTCACTCAACAACCTAGCTGGCTGAAAAGTCCTTATATTGGACTGCTAACACTGATGTTTTTAAACAGAGAATTTCAAAATTGATGGCACATAGCCTCACAATAAATATTTATCTCACTTTCTGCCTTTTCTCCAAAAAGACATTACTCGAATGAACATATTTTACTGGATAGAGACAGTTACAGTGTAGTAATCCTAGATATATTGTATGGTACTTGATTCTTAGTACATTAACATCAATATATTTAGTTATTTAAATGTTATTTTCCTGGTTGACATTCAGGCCTTGAAGAGCTTAATTATAAATTAAATACATTACAATACTAGCTGAAAGCTATGTATGGCCTAGAATGGAAACCTAAGGGTGTAGACATCAGAGAACACTAAGAAGTTGCTTGGGACAAGAGGAAGGACAGACATGGTATTATTGTAAAGAACTACCTAAGACTGAGTAATTTATTTAAAAAAAAAAAAAAAAAAGTTTAACTGACTCTCAGTTTCCCATGGCTGGGGATGCCTCAAGAAACTTAAAATCATCACAGAAAATAAAGATGATACAAAACACATCTTATATGGCTGCAGGAAAAGAGAGAGAGAGAGAGACAGCACACAGGGAAACACCACACACTTATAAACCCTCAGATCTCATGAGAACTCACTCACTATCACAAGAACAGCATGTGGGAAACCACCCTTATGATTTAATTACCTCCTCCAAGTTCCCTCCCTGGACACATGGAAATTACACTTCGAGATAAGATTTGGGTGGGGACACAGAGCCAATCGATATCAGGCATGAAGACCAAATGAGACCACATCATATCTATCTCTCAGTAGCTTTACTAAGAGTTTATGGATGATATCACTTTAAATGTGCTTTCGAATTTCAGTTGCGTGTGTAGTGTGTGGACTACATTCAACATTTTTTCTTTCTTTAGAAAACAAGAATACTGACTATATAGAAACAAAGAGAATTCAAACACAAAAAGAATGAAAATGTTTAGTCTTTATTTTCCTGTAAGCAAAGAAAAGTAGGGGTCAGGAGCAGTGGCTTACTCCTGTAATCCCCACACTTTGGGAGGCCAAGGCTGGCAGATCACTTGAGGTCAGAAGTTTGAGACCAGCCTGGCCAACATGCTGAAACCCCATCTCTACTAAAAGTACAAAAATTAGCCAGGCGTGGTGGTGCATGCCTGTAATCCCAGGTACACAGGAGGTTGAGGCACAAGGATCCGTTGAACCCAGGAGGTGGAGGTTGCAGTGAGCCAAGATCGTGCCACTGCACTACAGCCTGGGTGACAGAGTAAGACTCTATCTCAAAAAAGAAAAGTAGAAAAAAAAACCTTCCACAGAAGTCAAAGACAATAAAAGCTCACATGGATTTAGCCATAAAATTTTTATTTCTAAAACATGGTTGTAACTGAAAGCAAACTGGGCTTTTATAAAATTTTCTTATCCAGAGCCTTTCCCTTGAAGAGCAACTTTCATTGTTTTATTTTCTAATCCACTGATTTTAATGAAATGCATCTGCCATGTTAAAGGGAACTGTAAAATGATAAACACATATAATACTGAAAACTCCAGTTGCTCACCAAGCATATTTTGCCATTTCTGCCACATGGTGTGCTTAAAAAAGAAAGTACAGCTGGGTTATTTCTTTATGTTTTTATAAAGTATTGAGAGATTCTTTTCTTCTTTTTACACAGAAGCAGCACACATTTCTTATTAGAATATGTAATGGCATTTTTTTTGCATGTACTCTGTACAAAACTTTCACAGCAAAGCTTAGCACCATAAGAACTGGGTCACTGAAACAGTTGTTACAAGCTGTGTGTCCTGGCTTTGTTCAATCCATTAGAATGACTGGATTTTAATTTTTTTCTGAGTCAACACAGTTCACTGACCCCACCATCTTTTACTAGCTAGATGGGAGTTTTTATAAAGATTGATAGTTCTTATTTTTAAAATCTTTACTCAGACCAATTAATACAGTGATATGTCCAAGAGGTCTCTGCCCTGAGGAATCCAGTGCTGACCCATTACATACCACTGTTTCCCGTACAGTCTAGCAGGAAGAAAACTTTGTGCACTGGAATTTACAGACTAGTAATCAGAAATTCAGTATTAAGTATCACCAAAGACATCCAAAGGCATTGGCTCATTGTTACTACTAAAACTGTTATTCCCTGAATAATATTAATTATGAAAAATGATAGAACAAATAAATCATATCTTTGTGAAATAAATGAATTTCTTTTTACGATACATATTCACATGAATAGATTCCTTAAAATAGGTGCTTTATTGTGATTTTTTTTTTTTGAGATGGAGTCTTGCTTTGTCACCCAGGCTAGAGTGCAGTGGCGCAATCTCAGCTCATTGCAACCTCCACCTCCCCGGTTCAAGGAATTGTGATTCTCCTGCCTCAGCTTCCTGAGTAGCTGGGACTACAAGCACCTGCCACCACACCCAGCTAATTTTGTGTTTTTAGTAAAGATGGAGTTTCACCATATTGGCCAAGCTGGTCTTGAACTCCTGACCTTTTGATCTGCCTGCCTTGACTTCCAAAAGTGCTGGGATTACAGGCATGAGCCACCATGCCTGGCCTATTGTGATTTCTTCCAAAACCAGTTAATACAAACATGTTTTTAAAACTACAGCAAGGACCTTGTTAGAATTACCATATAAAATTATATAGATCAGTTTCATTACTGGTATCTCTTACTTTGCAGATTTTGAAGACATCTTTGATTATTATTAAGACTTCTTCTTCCTTAGCAGAGAGAAGCTGACACACATACAAGTAAAGTAAAAATTGACAGGCTTTTACAAATAAGTAGGGAAGTATTGTTCTGATATCTCTGCCTTGTAAGTTTAGAATCCTAAGTTATTTCACCAGAAGGACTAAACTATCATACCTTTTCTAGGGTAGTATATTAGACCATTTGTACACTGCTATAAAGAAATACCCAAGACCAGGTAATTTATAAATAAAAGAGATTTAATTGACTCACAGTTCCCCACAGCTGGGAAGGTCTCAGGAAACTTATAATCATGGCAGAAGGTGAAGGTGAAGCAAGGCATGCCTTCCATGGTGGCAGGAGAGAGAGAGAGAGACAGAGAGAGAGAGAGAGAAAGAGAGAGAGATGAAGGCCAAAGGGGAAACTGTCATACTTTTAAACCATCAGATCTCATGATAACTCATTCACTGTCATGAGAACAGCATGGGGGAAACTGCCCTCATGATCCAATCACCTCCCACCAGGTACCTCCCTGGACATGTGGGAATTACAATTCCAGATGAGATTTGGGTGGTGACACGAAGCCAAACCATAACAGACAGGGATCCCCAACATTAATTTGATTGGTGTTTGGAATTAATCTCAAGTAGAACACCAGGACAATGTCAGATGCTAGGAGAGGCTCAACCTACATGTGCTGAGTATGTTGGTAAACCAAAGGTCTCCCCACCATATTACTTCCCCATACCTACTATCTTGGAGGACTTTAAAAGAGCTTCAGTGTATCTTAGCCACCTCTTACTTCTGACAGGCTTGAATGTACTGTAGAGAGAAATGTTGAAGTTATATGGCTGAAAGGTTATACATAATGTAGTAAAGTTCTAGAAAAGATTGTGGAAGAACTGGCTTTAGACCACTTCCATTGTATAGTGGGATGAAGATAAACCCTGGCATATTGGTAGGTGAATTTGTAGAGGAAGTGGTGGTGCAGGGAAAATTACAAAGAGAGTTGAGTGGTGTCTATTTAACGGCTTTTAGTTTCTCTGTGAAGTATAAGACTAGCTCATTAATGTGTAAGGAAGGAGCATGAAGTAATAAAATCTCTTAATAAGAGTGAAAAATATTTTAAACAAAAAATAGTTTGGGGCATAACTTTGAAGTGTCATGAATAATAGTATAAAAATTGTATTTCTATCACTGAGAGTGAGTCTTTTTATCTCATTTGAGACTTGAATATCAACCGTTAAATTTGCAATTAAAAACTCATTGATGATCTTAATGAGAACCATTTCAGTAAGGGAGAAAGTCAAACTGAAATAGATGGAGGAGTAACAGAGTAGAAGAAATGGAAATACAGAGATGGCTTCAGAAGTGTGGCACCAAAATAAGCAAACTCTTTGACCCAGAAATTCTACTCCTGGGAATACATCCTAAAATCTTTAAAGATTTGGCATGCCTCTAGTCTCATTCCCTCTTCAATTTCTGACACATGCAGTATACTCATGAGAATATTCAAATGAAAGCAAATTGTGTTAATCCATACAAGCATAATATGATAACCAATTTGTGATTGTTTAGGAAAGCCTTAAGAGGAGACCATAACTTGACCTCAGATTGAACTGGGGCCTCCTGTCTTTACCCTGAATCTGTGTTTTAGGGTGTACATGTTTGGCAGTCCATTGGGAAAGTGAGTAGGGTAGAAGTGGTAGCAAGGGTAGGAGAGCATGAGAAAGTGAGAATCAGCAAGACAGACAGACAGACAGACAGACACACACACACACACACACAGTGAGAACAGAGAGAGAGAGAGAGAGAGTGCGCGCACCTTGATCTCTAAAATAGAATCTCTTCTGGATGGGCAGATAGAAAGAATGGTTGGGCTGACCTCTAGAATGCCAGGCAAGAGGTTGGCCTAGGTGCCTACTCAGGGAGTCATAGAAGTGCCAGTGTACCCACTGTGCATGAGTACTACAAACTCCAGAAAGACAAATATTATACCTGGTTTTGTTTACCATTGTAACACTAGAACAGTATCTGACATAATGAATGTTTACTGAGCATATTAATTAATTAAAGAATACAGATGTCAAGAAAACTATTTCAAGATGTCATATTTTGACCAAAGAGATATGAAATATAGGAAGGACTAATAATCATCAAACACACGCAGGTATACTTGAAACAATTATTTTCAGGTTCCCTTCCTTATGGACATGCTAGCATCAATTGTGATCTGTCAATGTCTGTATTTCACAGATTATTTAATCATTTGAATTTTTCCCCTGGGAGGTTAGGGTTTAAATGGGAATGTAGTTTAGTGGAAAACATCACTTTTTTATCAAAAATATTTTATTTTTATCAACATGGATTATCAAATTTGTTGGACAAGGATTTCTATAGTAATGTTTAGTGGTTTTGAATGCTATTATCACTCTTACCAAATCTTTTGAAAACATTATTTTTATACTTTTTAACTAATCATTTTAAATGATGGTGAGTACTAGATGCAAATAATTTTGAGACATTTTACCAATCATGGTATCTTCCCTGCCAGGTAAGTATTTTGAGACATTTTAGAAAATCTAGTTTCATTTTTAAAAATACTATATATTCAAGATACGTGTTATTCTAGCCAATTTACTCTTTTACTGCATTTTGTGTTATAGTCTTCTTCAAAGGATACTTTGATATGTTCTCCATAACTCATAGAGGAAGGAACAGAAATTCATGTAATACTTTCATTTATTCAAGATATTTCTTGAGCACCTACTATGTGCTGCACTGCTAGGCATAGTGGATAAAATGATGGCAAATGGCAACATATTTTTAAGAGTCCAACATAGAGTTATGTTAATCATATAATTAAATTACTGATTCTATAATTACATACTAGAGGAAAGGAACCTGTTCTAAACTTCTGCCTCAGAGAAGACTAACCTTGGAAGATGACCCAAGAACTGAGATATGAGGGATAAGCAGGCGTGCAGGAGAAAGCAATCCATGAGAAGAAAATAAGTTTTGAAAAGGCCCTTTGGCAGAAGGGATGGTGAGGCTCACCATGAACAACTCCTTTGTAGACTGCCTGAATGGAGCCTCTGGGGTTATTCTTTGGCTACCTTGCATGGTCGCTGGCTATGGCCCTGCAAGTATGGCTCAAAGAGTGACAGTAGTACAAGGGGAGGCTGGAGTGACAGACGGGAGCTGGGTAGGCTGGGATTGTAAAGCATTCTAAGTATTATTGTCCATTTCAGAATTCTCAATGAAATAGTTACACAGATTTGGGAAAATCTCTCTAACTAAGGTACAGAGAATAGAGTGGAGGGAGTATAAGGAGAAATAAGGGAAAAGGTAAGCAGAGTAGTTGTACAGTTGAGAGAAGATGGTAACAATGAAGGTAGAGATAGCCTCATGGACTCACAAAGATGGTATCACTCTTAAACTTTATTTAATCCTACTTCCAAGCTAATGTATACTCTACATAATCTCTACACAATCACTACCGGGTTATTATTTATGTCTCCTCTTGAACACCTTCCAATGTTGATATAAACAAAAATCATATATAGGCTAATATAATTGAGCAATAAAAAACCCAGACTGGATTCTGAGAGTTTGGTTTGAAATCTGCTACCACCTTGCATGACCATGGGAAAGTTTCTTAACTGATCCATGTCTCAGTTTTCTCTTTGGTAAAATACTGAAAATAGTATCTACTTTAAAGAGTTAAGAGAATGGACTAAAATAATATACTTTTAGAATCTATAAAAATTTTTAGCAGTAAAAGCCCAATAACTAGATTTTCATATTAATAAATGATGAAATTTGATTTGTAAAGCTATAAAACAAACATCTGAATCAATTGAGCATCCTTTATTTTATGATCATTTCAGGATAAAGTGAGTATCTTACAGTGTACTATATTGCAGTCTTTCTTTTCACATATTAAGATCCAAGGTACTTTCTTCCATTAAAAATTCTATTGTTCATTTTTTATTGTAGTATTCTTGACATAAAATTTTGGTGTAGGATAAACAGTGGGATTACAAATAACCTGTTCTTAACTCTGGATAATTAATATGTTAATATATCTTTTAAATTTTATCTTAATTATATTTAAAGCTCTGACTTACATCTATAAAATAGAATATAAAATTAAGCTAAATTCAGCTATAATAGAGGAATAAAGCTGATAACTTGAGAATAGTAAGATTTATGGAGCTTGTTAATCCTTTAGAATTATTTTATTGCTTCTCCTCTATAAGGTGAGAGCCACAGACAGAGTATTGCCCAATTCAACTGTTGTGGCATAAAATATATTCACTTTTTATTGAAGTATAATATTTCTTATTACTGTGATGTTTGTTTGTTTGTTTTTTGCTGAAGACTAAGAATTTGTGTGTCATCCCAAGAAGAGACAATTCTTCTTCTTTTCTCTTTAACGTATTGTAGGTTTTAAGGGCATTAGTATGACTAAAGGAGTGATAATAATAATTTCTGAAAAAGCCGGTTCAATTATCCTCATTATTGAAAAATGCCATAAACATGCTTTATGTTTATGCCGAAGA
The DNA here is from genome assembly GCA_004027715.1 of Plecturocebus donacophilus. NCBI lineage: Eukaryota > Metazoa > Chordata > Mammalia > Primates > Pitheciidae > Plecturocebus > Plecturocebus donacophilus. The sequence goes on along the minus strand of PVKP010000808.1, from coordinate 104,456 downwards.
CTAAGAATTTGTGTGTCATCCCAAGAAGAGACAATTCTTCTTCTTTTCTCTTTAACGTATTGTAGGTTTTAAGGGCATTAGTATGACTAAAGGAGTGATAATAATAATTTCTGAAAAAGCCGGTTCAATTATCCTCATTATTGAAAAATGCCATAAACATGCTTTATGTTGTCACATTTCTAAAGTACAGAATGTTGTATGTGTTTTAAAATTTTGTGAAATGGTAAATTTAAGTATAATCTAGTATTTTATTTGTAGTGTTGGGTACTCATTTTACTCTGTAATACTAAAGGTAATAAAAATTCTGGCTATGTTATGGCTGCCTCGAGTCATAAGTTTTATTTATGACCATTCCTTTGCAATGAACAAAGATAATGCTTAATGTCTCTTTTACTCCTTAAAAGATTGATAATTACTGACAATGAAATATAGAATGATTTAAGGTTTAAGAAATATAGGGATTCCCTTTCCTATAACTTATATTTATTTATTAATTTATTAATTGTTTCAAAAGAATTTACCATGTGCCTTTTAAATGACTGTGGAACTTCACTGAATTCTGAGGGCATAAGTGCTTAAAGAAAATAACCCATATCCTTACATAGAATGCTTTCAAATCTATGAAAATATAATGTACACAAGTAATTTATTATGCTCATAGTGTATATGTGGAAAAAGATCAAGAGATAACTTGGACTGCTAATTAGGTGACACATCACAAAAGGCCATATAAAAGATATTAGCTCTAACATAGATTAAGGGCAGTCAATGAAAAAAAAAACTCTTAACAAAGAAGAATGACGATCATACTTTTTTGTAGCCAAAAGATCATTTTTGCAGTAGCATGGAAGATGAATTGCTCTGCAGTAGTGTAGGGGATGGTTGAATTGGAGCAGGAGTACCAGGAAAGATAATGAAAATCCTAACTAAATAGTAATGATGAGAAAGTGAAGGAGAGATATAAAATATATTTAGTAGGGAAAAAGAGAGTTTATTATGAAGAGTGAAAAAGAGAAAGGATGTGTATAGTGAATCCTAGGTTTTTGACTTGGGCAACCAAGTAGATAATGTAGCCAAACAGTAAGAGGGAACCAGGAGGACGAACAGATTTGTGTGGGATGGAAAGATATGTTCATTTGAATTAAAGTGAAAATATCATGTTGTGGCTATATTAAATGAGGCTGCTTTTTATAAAAGTAGTTCTGTGGTTCCCTGTGTTAGTCATACTACATTTATTTATTCAACAAGAGTTCCTGAGTAATAGCAATGCCAAGGCAGAGTAATGGATAGGGGTGAACAACACAATAACGAATATGTATGGTTCCTCCTTTTAAGAAGCTTATTGAGTATGAGAGTGGAAATAAGTTACACAAATAATCAGCATTTATTATTACAGATGTCCAAACCAATGGCTATGAGAATTAAGGTAAGAAGGAATTTATTTGGTGACAAGTTTCATGAAATACACTTTTTTTCCTGAAATGAGATCTCATTTCAGGAAATGAAATCTTTTTTTAAAATGAGATTTAAATTATACCTGAAAGATAGAAAGAAAAAACAGAATTTTGATTGGTTTAAAAAAAGTGCGGGAAGGACATGCTAATAGAGGGAAGAGAATGGGCACATGCAGGGAAGGTGAACCACATAGAAACATCTAGTGGTTACCCAGTTTGACCAAAGTGGAAATTATATGGGAGTAATTATGAGTATTAGTATTGGAAACTAAACTTGATCTTGAAAGAGGTCAAAGAGTCAGGATTTCACTTAGTAGAAATGAGAATATACTGAAAGTTTCTGAGAAGGCGGATGAATGACCTATCAGAGCTGTGCTTACTAACATTAATTTTGAAGCTGGTTTACAAAGAGACCATTTAAGGGACTCTAGTTAGTATAGAAAAGAGAAAACAAGAGGAAGACTGATTTATGGGTCTTGTCAGATTGTTAGAATTAACAGAAATGAAATGACAAATGACATGATGTTGTCAAACCAATATTACTGGGCGTATCCTAGTGACATTAACTAAAATTGGACAGAAAGATTTTTTTGTTGAAAATAATGAGATAAGCCATGGATGAATTCCACTGGTCATTCAAATGATGTTGTCCAACGACCTTTTGCAAACAAGAAACAAAAGTCAAAAAAGAGTTTAGGCCTGGATTTATATGTTTGTGGGATTATAAAAATCAGAAAAAAATATGATATCCATTGCAAGAATAATGATTTGGTCTTTATGATACATATTCTGAATCATGTATTTATAATGTTTTCCCTACTTCAGGTGAATGAACTCTGTAGGTACAGAGATTCTTTGTATCCCAAGCACCTAAAACATAATGTTTGATCAGGCTCTTTTGGTTGCAAGGAACAAAGTCATTTAAACAAACTCAAGTAACAGAGATTTAACATAAGGCTCAGTGAGAGAGATGAGACATACAGAAATAGCTGAGTAAGATCCAGAGTAGAATCAGGACAAGTGGGGATTGAAACTAGATTCAAGGCAGCCCTATGAATAACAGAAGCAAAAATTTGTATTCTTCAATGAACACGGTCCCACTAGTTTCATTCCTGTGCCTCTTTTTTCAAGTCTTTATTTTTTTTGTTTCTCTTACAAACTAATTTTGTAATTTTCTTCCTTTTTATTACCTTAGCTATCCTGCTTATTAATAATTTCTGTGTTCTCACAACTTCTGCTTTAGCATGACCCATCATGATCCTGGAATTTACAGTATCTTTGCATCCTTTCATTTCTAGCTCCTGCTGTTACCTGCATAATATTCTCTGTGGATACTAATATCTGCTCCACAGTGCATCATTATTGGTCCTATTCCTCCCAGTTTTTGCAGAACTTTTCAGTCCTATTCACCCTATAGGCTGCCTGATCAATCAATAAATTCTCTGACTTGAGTCAGCTGCCCACCCTTTGTTCAGTCAAAAGAAGTCATCTAAGTGGGAGGTCTTATAGTAGAAAATATGCCACTCAGTGCTACCTTTTCATTGCAAGCTCTGGGTGCAATTGAAGTGTCTAGTACAAATATTATTATTCCTATCAGAGGTAATTGTTAATAGTGCATATATTTAATTCCAAATGACTCAACATACATATTTTTTTCTAAAAAAAATGTGGACACATAGGACCATAATTCTATTAATGCTGTGAAAAATAAATGCTTAAAGTAAAATAGTTCCTCATTATTATATTTTAAACATTAAAAAGTATATAGTCAGCTGTGTCTTGTTAGTATAATATCTGCTATGATCGTGTTGAATTTATAAAGTTAAATTGAATGAAACAGGTGGTAACATATTTTGCTTGATGTCATCTTGCAAATCATAGGACAGGATCTAAAATGTAGAGACCGACTTCACTTTATAGCATATTCTATAAGTATTCTTCAGTTATTTTATCAATATTGGTTTCTTTTTCCAATTACAGTATGTATACTTCAAGTCAGGGAATATGTTTTTAATTAATATTGCATTCTCTCTCAAAGTTTAATAATATTGAGTTAGATAATTACAGGTATGTTGTTGGTTGCTGGTTGGGTTCAGGTTTTATAAATGCACATTTCTCAATTCAAAGTTTAAGAGATTTAATATTTATGTGGATATATATGGGTAGAAGCCTGCATACACATGCAAACACACATATTATTAAATACATGCTAATTATAACTAATATCTCTTGCCCCCAGATCCACATAAATGATAAAGGAATTATTTTATGGCAATTTCATAATCAAGCACCTTTATATAACTGCTCATTTCTCTTCCTTATCTTATACTGTTTGGCATTTGAATTTTTAAATATACTTTTTTAAAATGTTAAGGTATTCATGATGGAATTAGAACAAGATCCTTTGAACCTTTCTGTTGACTCAATCTTACTGCATGAAGTGATCTAAATATGTTTATCATTATTTAAAATTTTTTGTTTAGCTAATGTTCACTTACATCTCTATTAATTAACTCTCAAAGGCTAATAGTGCACACAGAAAAAGAGCCTGACTTACTGTTTACTTTTAATATGTATATATGGATACTGAAGATTAGAATCCAATTTCTGTGTCATTAAAACATATGATTACGCTTTCCTACTTATTCTTTTACTTTCCTTTTTTTCGCATTACCAATACAGTCAAAAAACAAGAAATAAATGAGTTTTAAAGGATAAAAAGTTTATATATTTAAACCATTATAGTGACCATTCAGAAATAGCTTTTTTTATTCATAAAAGAATCACAATGATGTTGTATCAAAGATACAACAATTAAAGATAGTAAGTATATATTATTCAATATATACTTAGGCACCATTGTGGGCAAGTAGCATGCAGTGATTGGTAATACAAAAATGAGTTAGACCAATGTACTGCCTTTCAAACGTTTACAATCTATGTGAAGAAAACAGAACTGCCAACAAATAAAGTAAATAAAGTGTTATAAAACCCACATGGGAAGTTCAACATGTAAAAAAATTTTAGTCTTCCACTCAGTGTGCATTAAATGTGATTTTATTTTTTCCATATTTCAAACAATTTCTATTTTGGCTCCCCTTTTGCTGAATATTAGAAACTTAATCTCAGAATCTCACTTGATTTAGGACAACCTCAGAAAAATTTTTGGGTTTCCTTAGTCAATGCCGGGTTTCCTTGGTCAATTCAGAGTCTATCTTCACACGGATCCTTGAAATTAGATCTGTGTTCCAAGGGATTCCTCTGTGCCCAAATATAGGAGTAAGAAACAGCAGGAAATGGAAAGAGGATGATTTGATTAATGGTTGTCATCATGTAGTCACACTGGTTTCTGCTAAAAATGTTCATATTCTCATTGTTTCTCTGGTTGTTGGTCCATATACGTTGCTGCTTTTTCCTTCTTTAATCCTACTTAAACCATAATCTGGACAACCAGATCTCAGGTATGTGTGAGCCCTTCCAAAGCATATAACAAACATTTGATTTTCACTCACACCACAATGGGTACAAGAGAACACTGGAGCCTGTCTCAGGTACCCCTGCTCAACCACTGCATTTTTGGTCATATGTTACATCACAAGAGAAAACACAGTTAAAAACATTCTGGTCCCAAAATAAGGAAAATGGAAGCAGTTTTTAATCCAGCTGGGAAAACTGCATTAGGTTTCAAGGCCTGGGAATATCATCTATAGCTTTCCACTGTGTCCTCTGGATCTTGGCTTTGAGTCATCCTTTTTTTTCATAAAAGGTAGCATTTGTTTGTTGATGTGTAGTTTTAATAGTCCCTGCTTCCTGCTTGGATAAATTCAGGGTTCAGAGAGTCTCCTTCTTCTTCATATTGTCTCTAACCCTTTCAGTCTCCCCTGGCAGTTCTTCTTATAAAATATTCCCAATTACCTTGTGGGCTTTTTTTGGATTTCATAGTTCATTCCATTAGATAAAAAGTCATCCACAGATTTTTCTGAGATAACTCCTCTATTTTTGGCTTCTGCTAACATGGCTAAGGGATGGTGCCAATAAGCTTCCTAGAGGCTCCCTTGTTAGATTGAGAAGAGCTATGAGAAATACCTTTAATCTCTTGTATTAAATACTCTGGACTTTTGATTTTTCTGAGGTTGCAACAAAAAGTTATGAGTCACATCCTGAGTTTCTCTCTGTACAACACGTTCAGATGCAATCTCTTAATGTTTGCATCTTTCGCTATCCACATAGGCTGAGAATTTCCCAAATTATCAAGTATGGTTCCTTTTAGTTGAACAGTACTTTCCTCAGTTTAGACATCTTCTCACATCTTTCTATAAGCAGAAAGAAGAAACCAGGCTTCACCTTCAACACTTTGCTTAGAAATCTCCTCAACCCAATATCCAAGTTCATCATTTATAAGGTCCGCTTTCTACATAACTGCAGGAAGCAATTTTTTCCAAGCTTCCTGCTACTACATAGCAAGGATTCTTCCAGTTTCCAATAATATGTTCCTCACTTCCTTCTGAGCACTGACCAGCAGGATTTTCTTTTTATTTTTATAGATTCAAGGGGGTACATGTGCAGTTTTTGTTACATGGATATATTGCGTAGTGGTGGCATTGGGCTTCTAGTATACCCGTCACTGGAATAGTGAACATTATACTTAGTAGGTAATTTTTCAGACTTCATCTCTCTCTGATTCTTTTCTCTTTTGGAATCTCCAGTGTCTATTATTTCCCTCTGTATGTTCATTCATACCCACTATTTACCTCCCACTTATAAGTGAGAACATGCTGTACTTGATTTTCTGAGTTATTTCAGCTGGTTAAATCAAAGTTTTAAAATCTGGGGTCCTATAACATAGAAGTGCATCATTCCTTTAAAATTAATACAGAATTTCTGTATGTGCACTTTTTGTTTTTTCTGGTGAAGATTTTATATTGTTTATCAAATTATTAAGAGTTTCCATTTGTGGTACTTTACAAACATTCTCATAATGTTTTGTTTTATTTTGTTTTGTTTTGGGACAGAGTCTGGCTTTGTTGCACAGGCTGGAGTCCAGTGGTGCAATCTTGGCTCACCATAAGTTCAAGCGATTCTCCTGCCTCAGCCTCCTGAGTAGCTGGTACTATAAGCCTGTACCGCCATACCTGGTTAATTTTTGTATTTTTAGTAGAGACAGGGTTTCACAATGTTGGCCAGGCTGGTCTTGAACTCCTGACCTTGTGATTTGCTTGCTTCGACCTCCTAAAGTGCTGAGATTACAGGTATGAGCCACTGTGCCCGACTGATCATAATGTTTTGTACCTTATCCCATAAAGAGGTGAAATCTATTTCCCCACCTCTTAAATCTAGGCCATCCTTGTGAATTTCTCTAGCAGAAGTAACATTGAGTTCCAGAATCTAGGTCTCTAGAGGATTTATGCATCCTTCATAAGCTCTCAGGGAACTCTGAAAGCACTGTGTTGTGAAGAAGCCATGGGTAGAAAGTGCAGCCAGTCACTCCATTCTTTCAGCCATCTTAGTTGAAGACCCAGATGTGTGAGTGATGCCAGCTGGCTACAACTGCATAAAGCCCAGTTGAGATTAGCAGAAGAAACACCGAGGCAACTTACAGACCTGTGAGAAATTATAAATCAGTGTTGTTTCAAGGGACTAAGCTTTAAGTTATGGAATGTGATGTTGCAACAGATATCAAAAATCTATTACCCCATAAAAAGCTGATTTGGGACAAAAAGCAAGTTCTCTTTCAAAAATTTTCCTCTTTACTACCAAGTCTTTCTGACAAAAGTTCTAAGAAGGAGACATTTTTTATCAACATTTTAATGATATTTTTCTTCTACTCCCTGGGTCAAAAGAAGATAATATTCATCTTCAGAAAAAAATTATTTTTCTACAATAATTTTGTAATTAAAATATTTTAAATTCATTTATATCATACAAAAATGACATATGGAGTTGGTTTTCCTTTGAAGAAGTCAAAATTTCCAGGATCATTTTATCAATACACAAGCTCACAGGCTTATATCCATCTTCAATTTTTTTGGGGTTAGGCAGCCACTTTTGCAGGCACTGTTTGCTCTACTCTATTTTCTTTCTCGTTTTTCTTGATTTCTCCTGATTAGAAGAAGTAAAAAATCCTTTGGGGTAAAACTGATGTATGCCAATGTAGGAAATGGTGCTCAAATCTAGCAATGCAGACTCCGAGAAGCAAAAGAGTACCTGCCTCAGCTGATTGCAAACTGGGATGCAGATATTGTACATTGATTGGTAATTGCTTTCTTTAGCTGCTTAGTAAGCTTATCTTGTTATTTTTCTCCATCTTAGATTCTTATAATGTTGTCAGTGGAATTTCTTGACCATTGTGTCAGGCCATTTTTGTGTCGTTTTAAAGGTATACCTGAGACTAAGTAACTTATAAAGAAAAGAGGTTTAATTGGCTCATGGTTATGCAAGCTGCATAAGGATGGACTCGGCATCTGCTCAGCTACTAGAGAGGCCTCAAGGAGTTTTTACTCACAGCAAAGGGTGAAGCAGGAGCAGGCACCTCACATGGCGAGAGCAAGAGCAAGAGAGAGGATTGGGGGAGGGGCCACATACATTTAAACAATCAGATCTCAGGAGAGCTCACTCACTGTAGCAAACTCAGCAGAGGCAAGCCATGGGGCACAAACGAGCTGTGAGGAATTCACCCCCATGCCCCAGACAACTCCCACTAGGCCCCACCTTCAATACTGGGTATAACATTTAAACATGAGTGTTGGGTCAGACAAATATTCAAAGCATATCAACCATCTTTATATAAATAAACAGAATCTCCAATTTGCACTTTTAATGTTATCATAGAGGAGGATTCTTCCACTGAGAAATTAATCATTTTATGCTCATGTCCTGACTCAAAAACAATTATGACATATCTATATTATCTATTCTAGATCTTTTACCCTCTGTCAGATGCTGAGTATAATAACGATGAAAGAAATAATTAATATTTAGTCCAGGTAAGGTGGCTTATGCCTGTAATTCCAGCACTTTGAGATGCCGAGGTAGGCAGATCACTTGAGGTCAGGAGTTTGAGAGCAGCCTGGCCAACATAGTGAAACCCTGTCTCTACTGGAAATATAAAAACTTAGCCAGGTGTGATGCTGCGTGCCTGTAATTCCAGCTACTCAGGAGGCTATGGGGATGGGGAATTGCTTGAACCCAGAAGGCAGAGGTTGAAGTGAGACAAGATCCTATCACTGCACTCCAGCCTGGATGACAGAGAGAAACTCATCTCAAAAAAAAAAAAAAAAAAAAAGAGAGAGAAAAAAAATTAATACTTACTTTAATAGTATTTAATCAAAATGAGGTCCACACCTTAAAATCAAATTTATATTATTTGTTCCCAAAAGGATGTTTTATATTTATATTTTACCATGACATTTGAAAATTCTTATCAGCAGGTTCACAATCTTAGTCTATTAGATCTGTCATTTCATTTTCATTTATTTGTAGGCACAAAGAAAATTTTGAATAATTCCAGACCTATTATATTTTGGTAATTCTATAAGTATATTTATTTAAATATCACTGGATTGGATTTAATTGTATTTTAATCCCATTTACCATAACTAGGATAAATTGCAACATTCACATATAAACATTATTTCTTTCATAGGGATTCTTACTGCACTATACATTCCCAGTCAGAATAAATGCGTATAATACTAATTCAAATGTGGTCTAATTTAAGTAAAAGGTGATGTTTTCAATTCAGTTGTCACTTATGACTTGCGAATGAGTGGTTTTCATTTTTGATCCATAATCTATTCAAACTGTCACGGGACATTAAAATACTTAGCTAAACTTTGTACACACGTATTCATTACAAGAAAATTTTAAAAACCTTTCAGTTATCAAATCATACCTCTTTTTCTATTTGATTTTCCTTTTCATTGTTAAATTCGTTGTTGATTTGTTATCAGTGTAACAGAAATATTTTAATATCAGTTTTCAATAAAATTTCCTTCTTAAAGTTTAGAACATTAAAGTGAACAAAAGGGAACTACTCAATAAATATTAAGTTAAAAGCAAACAATCTGTTTCCAATAAAATGAAAGAAGTCACTTTCTCATATAGGTATTTTCCCCAGGATCTAAAAAAAACTTGATATTTTATTCTAAATTCTTATCCTTTCTATCATTTTCTCAATAGGTAACACTATTCCTGGTTTTATCAAATTTCTCCCCAGTATGTATTGCATAATGAATCATTCCAATAATGATATGCATACCTCTAAATAATGGGTCCTTATCCTACCGGTATCCTTTTTTTTGGCAATCCTTAGCCCTAGTTTGCCTTCATTGTCTGCACTGTGTTCCAGAGATGCTGAGAATACTACAGAAAGCCTCAAAATTGTGCAGACATTTCTAATTTCTTCCTAATTTATCTAATTATTTCCAATATTAATAGAACTCTGATTTTTTTTAAAAGCAGCAATGTGTCTAGCTAATATAATCTATTTATCTATCTTATGTAGTTTTGGTAAATTAGATGTAAATACAAATGTGCTGACAATTATTTAAAAAGTTTTACTTTCCTGATATAGCTGCCACTTACCACTTATTCACTACTTCTTCCCTCATCTTCTGTTTCTAATGGATAAGAGAAGCTGCAGGTAGAATGCCATCTTGAGACCCTGTGGGGTGACCAACCCTCCTGGTGAAATAAGGGATTGTGGTGTTTACCTAGACATATAACTTTTCCTTTTAAAACAGAGAAAGCCCTAGGCAACATGGAAGAAGTTGGTTATCTTACCAAAGGATGAAGTGAAAATTAAGATGAAAGTCATTCAAGAAGGCAGAAGAGAAAGAAGGGCAGTTCCTGATGGCATTGTGGAGCTACCATATAAGCTATGGGGTTTTTATTAGACAAGATAAATAAACTTTTGTGTATCAAATCTTAAAACTTGGCTTTTGTTACAAATACTCAAACATGCTCTTTAACGGTGTTCACAACGTTGATGGACTCTATTCCATGTGAAGCACATTGTAGTCATTTGAATGGTGTCCCTTGAAGTTGTGCAGCACACAGCCTGCAGCTAGCTATATGTGGTGGCCCTGACCGAGACTATACTGTCTTAAACTATAAATCTCCTAATGTTCAAATGATGTTTCTACGTTATAGACAAGCTGTTTCTCAGATGTATTCTCTCTCAAATATCTCCAAACCATACACCCTTTCTTTCTTCCATGTGGTCTCTTAGAAAAAAAGATTCTCTCTCTTTTTTAAAGTGTTAAGTCTCTAAGTGAGAAGTTGATTTCTTCCCTTCCCACTTCCTTGGGGTCTTAATCCACCTTATTTGGCTGCAAATATTTACTTTTATTATTAGCTTTTTGAGACTGTAACAATAAATTTGATGGAACTCTCACATAAAATTATGATCCCTGAGTTCTAGTGAACCAGTTTATCTCCATGTTTAAATACTGTAGCACTAAACATGGACTCTTGAGTAAAATATTAATTTGTTTGTCATCTGAATCATTTATATTTTAGCTGTGTACACTTTTCTTAATAATGTGCAAATATAGAATATAATATATAGACAATAATGAGCAAATATAGAATCCCCCGTGGAAAAAAAGAAATTAAACAAAAGCTTTTCCTAAGGTTAATGCTGGGAAAACAATGTTTCTCCTTCTTTCTAAATTTTGAATCAGTTACAAACTCTAGGCATTAAGAACTTACATGGCATTGCTGAGATAATGTGCTTCTGATTTAGATTGCATCACTCTACCCTCCCTGGCATATCATTCCTTTTTTTTTTTTTTTTTTTTTGAGACAAAGTCTCACTCTTGTCCCCTAGGCTGGAGTGCAATGGCAAAATCTTGGCTCATTGCAACCTCTGCTTCTCATTTTCAAGTGATTCTCTTGCCTCAGCCTCCCAAGTAGCTGGAATTACAGGCACTCACCACAACCGGCTAATTTATAAAACTTTGCAGGTGAATTGAGAGGGGAGCCTCTGACTCTCATGTATTATGAAGCATTATGCCAGAGCCAGATGTTTTTGTATGTTTGGAAATAACAAATGGCTGCCTAATAGGCTAGAATCAGAGGCTTCCTTGGTGATGAAAGGTTTCTAATGAGAAAAGGAGTGTGTAATAGAGAGAAAAGACACTTGGAAATAAGCATGCATTCCCATTCAGTCTATATGACCTTAAAAATTCATTTAACCTTTATCTCGTCTCTTTAATTATTTTGCAAATGGATAATACATGCATCAAATAAAACTAGGATGGTATAAACAAGGGTATATTGCTTCATTTCTCCAGAGCTATACCATTTGCCCAAGAGACTGGATGAAGAGAGAGATCAGAAGTTACATTTAGTATTTATGGAACACTAGGAGATCTCCTATTTCTATCAGGTAGTGTTTTAGGTATTTACTAATAAAAAAAAATCTACAGTTTAGAGGCTAAAACTGCAATCATTTTAGAATCTCATAGTTCTGAAGTTTGATTGGGTCTGGTAAACAATTCTTTCACTTGAGGTTCTTCACAAAGTTGGCTTGAGTATTGGCTGGGGCTAGAGTCATCAGAAGAGTATCCCTACCAACACCCTGCCCACTGGGATGCTAGGTTGGGCCTCTCCATCTCTCCATGTGATCTCAGGGCCTTTCCCTGGGGCCACCTTGTGTGGTTCCTCTGCATGGCCTCCTTAGTAGGGTAGCCAAATTTCTTTAATGATGGTTTCTACAAGTGAACATTCCAAAGTACGATGCAGAAGCTACCAATCATCTTCAAAATTAGAACTGGCACACTGTTGCTTCTGCTACATTCCAATGGTTAATGCAAAGCAAGACCAGATACAATATGAAGTGACCGCTTAAGGATATGAATTCCAGGAGGCATGGCTCACTGGGGACATCTTTGGAGTCTAGCTACCACACGTAGCAAGTTGGAACAAAGGCATAAAATCATGGCTTCCTTTCTCAAGAGTGTGGAAATCTACACATGTACTTAGAAAATAACTGTAGGTTGGTATTTTCAGTATGTTTGTAGAACAGCAATAATCTCTGATGGGGCCCTGTGCTTCACAGTTAAAACACTTGGGTCCTGGTACACTGGCTCATGCCTGTAATCTCAGCACTTTGAGAGACTGAGGCAGCAGATCCCTTGAGTCCAGGAGTTCAGGACCAGCCTGGGCAACATGGCAAAACCCCATCTCTACTAAAAATACAAAGATTAGCCAGAGCAGGGTGTGGTGACTCATACCTGTAATCCCAGCACTTTGGGATGCCGAGGTGGATGGATCACCCGAGGTCAGGAGTTTGAGACCAGCCTGGCCAACATGGCGAAACGCCATCTCTACTAAAAATACAAAAATTACCTGGTGTGATGGTGCATGTCTGTAATTCTAGCTACTTGGAAGGCTGAGGCAGAAGAATCACTTGAACCTGGGAGGCAGAGGTTGCAGTCAGCCAAGACTGTAGCACTGCACTCCAGCTTGGGCAACAGAGCAAGACTCTGTCTCAAAGAAAAAAAAAAAACAGAAAAGAAAAAGAAAAAAGAAAAGATTAGCTAATCTTGGGGGCACGTGCCTGTGGTCCCAGCTATTCCAGAGCCTGAGGTGGGAGGTAGCAGTAAACTGAGATTGTGCCACTAGACTCCAGCCTGGGTGACATAGCAAGATCTTGTCTCAAAAACAAAACAAAAACCACTTGGCATACAGTGTTCCTCGACCAATTTAATCTAGACTTGTGATTTCAATTACATTTTTCTGACAGAATAATTTTCAAAAACAGAAGAGGTTTAATCAATATTAAATGAAAATAAAAATATATCTTAACATTCCAAAGGAATGATCATATATTAAGCTGACTGGACAGGACTAACAAGAAATACAAGCACCTAGATAAAAGTGATTGACTACTAAGGATATTATGAATTGCCTCCTGGTGGCCATTTACCATTCAGCCTAACTCAGAAAAAAACAAAACAAAACTTTCTGAGAAGCAATCACCAAGTTATAGGCCTCTGGTCTGCTATGCTGCACAGCTGTCCCTGCCCATATCATCAGTTCAGTTTGTGATATTTACAAGAGCCTCTGTGACCTTAGGAAATTGTCTTATATGTTATCCCCACAGACTCTTTGTTCCATTTATTTTTATGCTTTTTAGTACAAAATATTAATATTCCAAATTAATACAATCTAACTTCCAGTGGTTACCAATGCCAAGGCATGCTTAGCAAGTAACAGAGACTTGGACAAAGAAAAAATAAGATGTGATTCTAGAAGAACAGACAGTCTTGAGGACAATAAATAAAAAAATATTTCTCATGTACTTGGGAATCTGTCAAATTAATAGATTATTTGCAGCAAAGCAAGTAGTTAATTTATCTAATGATTTACAAAAATCTAGTCAAAGGATGCATAGTGGACATAATTGAGAAAGTTTACCTTAACAGATGACACTGAATTATTTTCAAATTAATATAATTACATGTAATTATTGCTATTATTGCATGTGACCATATGACTGACACAGGACTCGGGGACATAACTTACTATTAAGCCAGTTCTGGCTGTTCTTAGATATTTAAAATACAGTTCAAAGAATACTTGATGGAGGATATTTATTGGGATCTGAGATTTGATGAAAGGGTGATGGTGACTTTGGTGATTGGCATGGGGAGGTCATTTAAACTACCTATAGATCCATAGAAGAAAACGAAGGAAAAAGCAGTTATGGGAATCCAATAGAGGGGCATGTTAGAGAATCCCAATTTGCTTCTTTAAATTTCTTGCCGCATATTTGAGAATAGGAATTTCAGATCTGTGCTGTCATGTGTACTGTTGGTGTAACTTTGGGGTCTACTAAGAGTTTTTGCTCTATCTAGGAGCATGGAAAAAAGTGAAGGGTAAAGGTGAAGGAAGCACTGTAACCAGCCACAATAACCATAGCTAATGAGTCTTCATTTCCCTTCACTGGTAATTCTGCAAGATAAATCTTATTTGGGGATTTATTTAATTATTTGAAGGAAAGGCCTATATCTTACACATTTTATAAGCAACAGCTATTTCTAGGCTTGTTTTCAAGGACAGGAATGAATACAGCTGGCAACAATTACTTTTAAATGTAAGGCTTAAATAAGCATTCTTTTAAAAGGGCATTTAAGAGGGTAGTCACAGCTGGACGTTCCTATCATTATGCCTCCCATGTCAATCAAAGTTTTTCTATAATCTAGGTCTCCATCAAGTCCAACAAACATAACTAACAAAATATGTATTTATGTAAACATAACACTGTTATTAATAGTAGCATTACAACAATCTGGGATGATTTGGTAGACCTCTGCTGTTTTATTTTCAGCTTCTGCCATGGTCTCGTTAAATAGTATATGAGATGAAGTAAACAGAGTTCTTTAAATTTGTGGGGAAATCTGAAAGTCTGTCAGCAATAACTTTTGCAGATTCAAAGTAACTATCCTTTGAAGGATAGTGTGTAGGGTGCTAGTTGAAAAAAAACAAAATATAGCTTGATATTGGTAGTTGATACATATACACACACATACATACACATACATATAATATATACCAAATCCTGAGCTTGGTAGTAATCAGAGAAACTCTCAAGGCTGCTGATCCTGCTAGACACATGGTGTAGCGGTTCAGTGTGCCTGGGCTTGCTGCAGCTGCCTTCAACATGCAAGAAGCCACCTGAATGCCACTTCTGAGAATCAGTGGTAAATGTAGAAAATTACGTGTGAGGTATACCTGAAATAGTGAAATAGAGACTGACGTATCCTGTAGTAGACCATATAGCAAGTAGGCTGAATGCTTTTCGTACAGTGCACAGAGTTCTTTACGTTTGTGGCATAACCTGAAACACCGCCAAGGATAAAACATCACTTTGTAAATAAAGCTGAGTGACTTACACTAGTTAATTTAGAGGACTAAAATGAGTCCTCTATATTTTCATAGCCTTTCATGTAAAATCATTGGAACTCTAAAATCAAAGTTTTCAACTTTTGCAGTTTCTAGGTATTGTTGTACTTATTAGAAACAGAGTTTGCAAATAGAAAGAAATTGAAATTTACCTCTACCAAACAAGGAACTGCATGTACTCTATGATGAGAATGCAGACATTATAAAAGACCTAATTTTTGAAACTTATAACTGTGCTTTGGAATATCTCAACTTGTGGAATCTTTTGATAGAGCTGTTGCTTCTAATTGGGTAACTACATTTTGTATCTAAATGGATTAAAATTAAGATGACATAATTTTGTAGTATTTAAACTTAATTGAAACCATCAAAATAAACATATATTTTAAAGACATATGATGAGCTTGTATAAACTCTTGTAAAAACGCTGTTGCACAATACAACTGAGTAAGGTTTAAAAAAGACAACAGCTAAGAAAAGATTTGAACTGAAAAATTTGTATATTTCAGTATAGAGAAATTACAATAAAGAATATATTTTATTTAGCAGAGTTTGTTGAGCTTAATACATATCTTACACTTAATTTTCCATTTAAAACATTATAGTTTGCAGAGAAGCATTTGTTAAAGCTCTCAGTAACTTCAAATTTCTGTGAAACTATGAAGATTTCAGGAAATTTTTTGAATAAATTAAGAAAGGCCACATTGAAAAAAAATTGCATTCTTTGGAAAAATGCCAGTATCTGGTATTGAAGAAAATACAGATAAGAAACTGATTAAAGAGTAAGTATTCTGCTTACCCCACATTTAACATTTAGGTAATTGATAAAAAGCAGTTTCATAAAATTATATATATATATATATATATATATATATATATGTCACTGTTAAGAATTTTCTATTAAAATAAAAAAAAGCAATACAAATAAAATGTGAAATAAACTTTAAAGCAAAAAACATAAAATTCTAAATAGGTCTGAAGATTAATTACAGCTTAGTTATAGCTGATGTTATTTAAAACAGCATCCCATGATAGTACTTAGTTATCATAAATGACCCACTAAACAAAAAGGTTCAATAACTTCTCTACTGGGCAGAAATTATTTTAATTATTGTGTTAGCTAATGGCTTAATAGAAATGATAATGTGATATACATATTTCTCATTTAATTTTTTCTCTAAACATAAAATTTCACAACCATGAAACTGAAGGAGTCAACCTATTAAATGACTATTAAGCTTCCTGGCAAACAAGCTAAGTGGTAATTAAAACTGCGTAAGCAAAAATAAATCAAAATTGTAGCTTTGTAAAAATCAATTTTCATCCTCCTAATTCTAGAGAATGTATACTCTGCCTCTTTTGCTTTTGTTTTAGGGAAGAAGCCCCAAATTTAGGATTCATGAATTAAAATTAAATATTAAAATCAGTAAACCTCAATTGTTACGAACAAACAATATGAAAGAGTACTCACAAACACGATCTATTTGTTTACCCATGTTTCTTAATGTGATAGCTATACTATGAAATTACTAGACTGGCTTAATATTTTGGCAAATAAACACATTCAAGTTAAAGAGGAATCGGAGACAGAGCACTCTGGATTTTAGCGTAAACAATTAAAATTAAAAGATGCTCCATTTCCTATTCCATCAGTTGACGGTATACTCATTTTCCTGGCAGAAATTTGGAATCCAAGTAGTTCAGGTCCAGTGAGTGCAAACAACTGATGTGCTTAGTCCAACAGGGCGCTGTGAGCAGGCCCTCTCAGGCATTTCCTCTGATTCCTCATGACCATGGACCTTTCCCCGCTTAGTGGACGCTGGGAGTGATCAGGTGGCCCTGAAGAGCAGGGGCCTGAGACCCAGTCAAGACTGCTGTCAACATCCATCTGATGGAGGCCACTTCCTTTTCATGAGGCTGCTAGGAATGTCGCCCTATACCCACACTATTTCTATTTTTGCAACATTCTTCCCAGTCCTTTCCTTCCTTCTCTTCGTCTCAGCCAAAGTAAAAGCATCCCTGGAATTTAATGGACTGAAAGAAGACAGGACGACTGAGGGGCAGAACGGGGCCTGAAGTGGCTTTGGAAGCAAGGGGGTTAAGGGAGAGGCACGAGGGTTGAGCAGAGAGAAGTAAAAGACAATCTCCCCCTACCCAACTGCCCCTCCCAGGAGCAGATACGGCCCCAACAGCCGGCGATTCCCTCAGGCCTGGAAGACAAAGGAAGGATCAGGGCCCAGTGGTGACGGGGAGGGTGGGGGCAACGACTCGCGTGAGCACGGGGACGTGAGAACGCAGCCCCCGCCCCGTTCTCCGCCTCCCCTGAGAAAGGCGGGGCCCCCACACCGCACGGAGACGGGTTCCCCCGCAGCGCCGGCATCAGATCCCAGGCGCCCGCACACGCCCAGGCACAGGCTGCTGCGGACGGGTGCGGTGGGGGAGGGGAGAAACGCGGGGGCGGAGCCGGCGGGCAAAGAAAGGCTGAACGGCGGGGCGGGGGCGGGGCCTGGGCCAGGCGGGCGGGGCCGCGGAGCGGGGCGGGGCGGAGCCGGCAGGCAGGGGGCTGCCGGAGACAGTCACTGCCCTGACGGCGGCGGCGGCGGCGGCGGCAGCGGTTGGCCGGTGGGGGTTGGGACGAGCACCACTGATTCTGCTGGGAAAGCTGGAACTGGCAGCCACCGGGGGCCAAGAGGAGGATCCGGAGCTGGGAGTGTGCCTTGGACCCGGCGGAGGAGGCGGCTGCAGTTGGAGTCCCGGGAGCGCTGCTGGCGGCGGCTTCTCAGCGAAGCAAGTGTTTGAGACTTAAGAGTCCGCAGCAGCGGCGGCGGCGGCGGCCACGGAGGCAGCTAGGGCTGAGGTAACCGGGGGGCGACAGCGGCGGTGGAAGCGAGGCTCCTCCCTCGGATTGGAAGCTGGGAGGCTGAGGCCGGGGCTTGGTCCTGTCCCAACCACTCACCCTCTCCGGCCTCGAGCCCCAGATTTGCCCTCTTTCCTCTGCCGTCGGCCCGGTGGGAGCGGGCGCGGGGTACGGGGCGGGAGCGCAGAGGCGGAAGCCGACCGGGAAGCGACCCCTCGTCTGGGATTGGCAAGGACCTCGGGCACCCCCTCCCCCTTCAAAAGACACACCCCAATCTTGGGGCGGGGCGGGGTGCAGAGGCGCTCCCAGCCTCGGGAAGGGCAGACCTCGGCGTGGAGGCTGCACCTTCGCTCGTGGCCTCTCCTAGGTGGCCCCCCTGTGGCTCCTCGGGGAGGTTCAAACCCAAGGTGCTTCCCGGCGCTGGGAATCCCTGAGTTCCTTTTGTCTGTCAGCTGAAACTGGAGGCCGGACCTGTGGACAGACACCCACCAGCACCGGAGCCCTCTACTCTTTATCCCTTTCCTTCCTTGGAAGGAATTTCTCCCTAGCAGCCTATTCTCCGGCCAGAGTGGTAGATTTTATCCCTGACCTCCATCCTTGGCCCAGAGGAAGGAAGGATTCACATTTTACTTGTTTGATTTATCATTCGTATAAGAACTATCATCCCCCATTGCTTTTAAAGCTGTTTCCCATCCGACTGCGACCCTGGTAATCTTCCCCTAGATTTTTGCAAACTATCAACAAAGAAGTGTGCCTGGTGTTAGTAGACAGTCCTTGACTGACTGGACTGTGTAAGTTAATAGAGCTTCCGTAGCTGGCGCTGTTCTACCAGTCTACTGGGAATGAGCGTTTTGGTTGGAGTTGAGGACTGTATGTGCGTAAAGTATCTCCCCCACCCCTTGCTGTGGTAAAGTTGAAAAAATCTTGGGTAACTTGATTGAAATTTGGCTGTTTGGGAAGCGTAACAATGGGGAAGAAAATTGCAGAAAGCAGAATGTGATTATTTCAGGGGTATTGTCCAACTTTTTGAAAGTGCCAAAGGTGAAGTACGTGGATTTTTGAGATTACGTTAACTGGTAAATAGCAACTTTTATTGACCTTAATAAGTATGATGTTTTGCACTGAGGTTTTTTTGTTTGTTTTATTTTAGTTACTTGTGGAAATTTTTGATTACCTGGACGTCTTAAAACCAAGAAACCTGTGAACAGATTCATTAAGAATCTGCTATCTTGAAAAATGCATTTTATGAATGCTTTGAATTAAGAAGGTCTGTCATTTCAGCCACATAAGAGACTCTATAATCTGAAACAGTGCCCTGGCAGTTGCCCAGATGCCTGAAACTGGCAAGATCTAGTACTCTGAGTGATCATCCTTCAACGAGAAATACAGAGCTACTTACATTCTGTACCTCATACCGTATAAATGTAATCTCTCTGATGGCATTTAATGCAATGGACCTCTTTTCTGAATCTAATTGTCAGATGCAGAATTAACACTTGGAATCTGGAGAGGCATTTTGTACAAATTGAAAAATTGAGTTTTTTTCTTTAGTTTTCCAGATGTATTGTCTCGTCTCTGTACTTGAAACATCTACAATCACGTAAACTCCGGTTATAACCATATCATTAATGGAGAGACATTTTGTACAAATTGAAAGATTGGGTTTTTTCTTTAGATTTCCAGATGTGTTGTCTCGTCTTTGTACTTGAAACATCCACAATCACATAAACTCCGGTTATAACCATATCATTAAGATATAGGAAAAGTGTTGCTGAGCTGTGGAATCAGGCATTTCTCTCTCAGTTCAACAACTAAACTAATGTATAGACTATTAATCAAGAATAAGGAACCAAATAAAGTCTTGCATGTTCTGGTGACAAAGGTACTCTGTGGTTGAATTTTTTTAGTTACTCTATCATTCAGTCAACTTAATATGCAACTTGTGTCATAATGGATGGAAAAACCTGTGTTGTTGTATCCAGACTCTAGCAAATGAAGATTAAAAGCCTATTATGACTAATCCTTGGGAAGAGAAAGTCTGCAAAATGGCTCAAACCAGTTTACTGCAAGGGAAGCAATTTTACTGTAGGGAGTGGGTTTTCCACAAGCTTCAGCATTGCCTCCAAGAGAAAAGTAACTGCTGCAATAGTGCTGTCAATGCACCATCACTTGTGATGAATTCTGGGAATAATGCTAGTAGTGTCTCTGGAAAAGGAGCTGCCTGGGGTGTCTTGTTGGTAGGAGGGCCTGGCAGTGGCAAGACGGCCCTATGTACTGAACTCTTATGGCCAAGTTCGCCTACAAGTTTGCAGAGAGGTTTACATCGCCAAGCTTTGGCCTTTCATTTCTGCAAAGCCCAGGACTCTGACACTTTGTGTGTTGGAGGGTTTATTAGAGGCCTGATATCCCAGATCTGCCGCAGTGGACTACTCCCAGGATATGAAGACAAGCTAAGGGATCCAGCAGTCCAAAGCCTCTTACAGCCTGGCGAGTGCGAGAGAAACCCAGCGGAAGCATTTAAAAGGTAACAATAAAAATGTCATGGTGTTCAGATTTCTATGCTGAAATTAAATTAATTTTTAGTTGTAGTTTTTTGCTTTTGTTTTCTTAACTTCATGGGGTACTTTTACTAGTGCTGTATATTTGGCCTTAATCTGAAGTTAGGAATATACCTGCTTACTCTGAATATCAAATAAGTAAAATTTAGGTTTTTGTATTGCACAGCATATGGATTAAAAGTGTATCTCAATTTTATTTAACAACAGAATGTTACTTATATTACCTATAAATGGTAAGAGAAATTTGTTCTTAGGGTAGAGAAGCACATTTAGCTGTCTGGAAGTAGGTTACATTTTCAAAGGGGAAACTATACGTGGAGCTGAACTTAGAGGAGTTACCAGTATAGCATCTAGTATCTTTTTTTTCTTATAGTAGTATTTCTTTAAATAAGAAAGGTTTTCTTTAAAAGAGATTATTGGCCATTGAGAACCTAAAGAAAATTTGCTAATGAGTTTTGGGATTTATTCCCTTATTAACTAATTGAAAAGCTGAGTGATGTTTTGATATTTTGAAGTATGTGAATTTATGAAATAGTGAACATTTGGGATCATCTTACTACTTTTACTTTTAGTTAGTAGTACAAAGAAAGTGTTTTTTCCTAACTTCAGCAAAGCTTTTTTTCATGGTAAATGGATTGGTACAAGAAGTGAGCAAGTTGCTTTTCAGAGTGGTTTCAGATTCAAATCTGTTCAAGAAAACTTAATTCCTTGAAAATATATTTTTTTGCATATCATTCCTCTGCTCTTTGTAAAAAGCAGGAGGCACATTGTTAGTTTGTGCCTCACTTCTGCTTGAATTACCCATTTTGCCATAAACTTGTTCTCTTCTATAATAACATTCTTGGCAGGCAAAAGTTTGTTCTCCAAAGATTCTGGTATACTGTGCCCTGTAGGTTTCTGTGTGTGTGTGTGTGTGTGTGTGTGTGTGTGTGTGTGTGTGTGTGTGTGTGTGTGTGTGTGTGTGTGTGTGTGTGTGGGGTGGTGGTGGGGCCCTCTTCTGTGTGAGTGTGTTTCTAGGAGAGATTAGAATTGCTCTGAAAAGAGTGATGTTTGTTTTTATAATACCCTCAAATCTAATGGGGTGAAATCTATAAATTTGTGAAATGATATTACATTTACAATATTAGATCATTTAATCCTCATAATAATCCTGTGAGGTAGTTACTACTCCCATTTTATAGATGAGGAAATTGAGGTACAGAGAGCCTAAGTAAATTGTCCAACGTTACAGACTAGTAAGTGGCAGGGCTGAGATTAGAAGGTGATATGTATCCAAGTTGGAGAATGGGAGTTGTGTCACAGTGTGGTTTGAATGTGAGTTTTCAGGTTACCCATATAGTGATAGAGGGAGTGGAATTCTAGAATGAGAGTTATGGATGGTACAGAATTCAAATATGGGAGGAGTTTATTAAAGTCCACCAAAGGGACGTGTCTTTGAGAGGTATGATATTCCTGAAGACTCTTTAATGTGTAAATTTAGTGCAATTAAACTCAAGGCAAATCTATTATCTTTTGTTGTTAGCCATCAAAGTAAGTGTTAAAACTGTTGTATCATTCTTTAATTAATAAAGAAATCTGTTAGTTGATGCCTGTGGTGTGTGGGATGCAAGGTTTAATGGAGAGTGTTCAATATGGAATCACTGTATGGAATAATGTAGTCTTTAATATAAAACTATACCTTTTAATAGAATTAAAGTCTGTACATAAGCAACTCTTTTCCTCTTTTTCTGAAGATACTAGTGGCAGAGCTGATTTTTCATTTCTTTGTGATAATCTCATAAGCTATTTAGATTTATTGGCACCTACCAATAACTTTCAAAGAGCTTAGTCTGAGGTGAACTTAATCTAATGTAACCAAAGTATGTAATTTATAATTTATTGGAATTCATTTGTAAATTTCTAATACCTGAATGTTCAATATTTAAAAATCATGTCTGATTACTATATTTTTGATATATTCTCATCCTAAGCATAGCTTTCTCTATGGTATCATAGATTTTCCTGAAAAATAATTCTTTTATTCAGTTGTTCATTTTTTTCTTTTTCCTGTGTGATTCTCAGTTATTAACTAATTGAAGAGGAAGAAGAAGCAATTAGAGCTGTGTGTAAAAACCACACCAGTCCTGCCTCTCCGATTTATAGAAGGAGCCAATCATTTTGCATTCCCAGTCTACACTTTAATAAAAGAGAAGCCTTAGTCTTTCTACTTGGACCATTTTGATGCTCTTCCTGATTTCTTACTGGATTTTTCAAAAACCTGAGTCATTTTCTTTCTTCATCATTAAAGTAATTGATCATGATATTAATTAGGTAACTATGGTATTGGAACACTCTTTTTGATCATTCATAGAGACACATTTTTGTTAAAACCGTGAAGCTATAATACAGGTATATTCACATGCAAACCTGAGAGCACAATTTGAAGTTAAAAAGATATATTTTTGTTTCGTCTGTGATATTAACTGATCTAGGCCTCTACATTTGGACAAATAATTAAAGGTTCTGTTAGTAGAAGCTTTTACTACTGATATTGTACGTTCTATTAGTGATTGACAGATTTCTTAAATAAGTCCATTAGATAATTTTAATAGGAATATATTTTATTTAGGCATGGATAGATATAATTCAACAGGTGGAAAATGGGCAGAAGACCATTGTTTCCAAAGAGTTACAATATTTTGAGGGAAATGGAAATTAAGTAGCTAATTATAACATGACAGGAGATTAAATATAAATGTAAGCAAATAGCAGTGAAATATTTATTTTTTGCTTTTGACACAAACTAAATCCAGAACCAACTTTTGTATTATTACTTTTTAACCTTTAAATTTCTGATAATATTGATGGTTTCATATACAGAATTTATGATAGTTCAACTTAGGATTCTTTGACTTTAGAATGGTGAGAAAGCAATATACATTTAGTAGAAACCTTACTCTGAGTACCCATACAGCTGCTCTGTTTTTAACTTTCAATATAGTATTCACTTTATTATAAGATAAGCTTTGTGTTAGATGGTTTTGCTCAAGTGTAGACTAATGTAAGTATTCTGAGCATGCTTAAGGTAGGATAGGCTAAGCTATGATGTTTGGTAGGTTGAGAGTTATTTGATGCATTTTTGACTTAAGATATTTTCAACATACAGTTTATCAGGGTATAGTCATCATAGGTTAAGGAGCATCTGTATTCATATGTGAAACAGTTTAGTAGTTATAGAAAGTTGATAATGAAAAATCTTATTTATTTGCAGATTCACAAAGCTGGGGAAATTGCAGAGAAGTGATTTACTTAATGTATGCTTTTTTAATCCACTTATCTTTTCTTCAGTTTACTTCCTAGCTTCCTTTAAATTTTTTTTATGTCTGATGGTAGTAGATAGAATATATAATACATGAAATTGTATGGCTAAATGGTGAACAGACAGAATTCTGCCTTCATGGAGCTTAAATTCTAACATTAATATTTATCATATTCCTATAAAGAGAAATACCATTAAATACTTGTTATAGTATTCATGAAACACATGAACATTTAAATATTAATAGAATTTTGTGATTTGCTGAAGGAAATGATGTGAAGACACATTGATACCTTTTTTTATTTTTGTTTTTCTTAACTGGTTACAGTACAATGCTATTTTTAATTTGTTTACAATATTTTATTTCCACATTTCTGAAACTTAAGTTGATTATATTTTTACTTACTTTAAGAACCAAAGGCTGATTTCTTTAATTTTGCCTCCCACTTTAGGCCTTTAGTGCAAAACTTTGTATATTTTGCATTGAATGTGTCTTTTCTAGAGTTAGTGTTAGAGGTGAACTCCTAGTAGCCTTATAATTGTAAAACAAATTCCAATTAATTTTGACAAAAGTCTCAAGCATCTAAGAGAATGAGGGGTGGAGGGTAGTAGCATTAGGTTTTGTGGCTGGTTTAGAAGATAGTTATTTCATTCAACCAGAAACTCCTTTCTGTACTTTGAACAGAAAGATCGTTTTGGAGATTTAGAAGGATGTGTAAGTTTTGAGAGTTTATAGAAAATTTGTGCTAATGGTGAAAGGCAGTATACCTTGTTAGAAAAAGAATGCAAACTGGGAGACCAAATGCTGACATTTGTTTTGTATGTCAAATGGGAATCTTTGAATGTTTGGATGTTCTTTCTAGTTATCTCCTCCAGGAGCATTTATGGATCTTCACTTATATCTAGGGTTTAGGTTTTTAGCTTGTGTTGTAGTTATTTATGCATGCATCTTTTGTTATCTTGCCTATTAAGCATATGCTTCTTCATGACATATGAATTTCTGATCCATGACTGATGAATTTTTTATATTTGCCATAGTGCTTTGTATAGCACTTTGCATATAATAATTGTTAAATGACTGTCTTTTGAATGAGTGCATAATGCTACTTGCCTATCTAGAGTATGTGTGAACCTAATTGAAAGAAGGCTGAAGCTCTTGAATAAGAAAGGAAATTGAAATGTTACATCATTTAGGTAAGCTTTAAATGCAGACAAGACTGGCATAGTGATTATTAATTTATTAACCTGCTGTATGTTCTTTAGCATGTATTAAAATGGCATTAGTCCAGATAGTTTTAAGTGGCCAGATATCTATATCCTGTCTCAACTGGCTCCAAGCATTTTTGGCACACTCAATAAAGGGGCCAAGAACAGAAGGGAGCTGGAATGTGTGCCTCCTTCTTACCCTCACTTGTATGTTTTCAAGGCAAAATATATTACATTCATGATCAATCTTGTATAACTAGTGCTATTTAAGATAACTGTCATTATCCATTCTTAAGTATTGTCAAATTAAAAGATCCTTCTGAAGTGCCATTACTATTCGAACTTTAAATAAAATAAATGTATCAATATAATTTCATAATCAGAAATTTACATGTTTGTCTTTTAGTCTAAAGATCATCACCTTTCACTGAATGGTCTATTGTTTCCAACTTTTAACTATACCCTTTCTACTTCAAGTTGTAAACTTCCATTTATTCAAATCCCACTTTTCCTTCCTAAAATCTTTTCTTTTTACCCTAGGTTGGCTGTTTCTTTCATACTTCAATCTAAGCGCTTCTTCCTTTGGTTCCTGGTACTCTCTAAGTGCTGCTTCCTTTGGTTCCTGGTAGTCTTTATCATTTGCTGAACCAGTCCTCAGCCTCTAGTCACTTCTGCTCTAATGGCGTAGCATATTGCTCCTGTTGCATACTTAGATCTTTGAAGTCAGCCACATTCTTAGTTCTGTTCTGCAATCTAATTTATTGTTTGATAACTCAGAATCCTTTTGGATCAGAGAGTAAAGTGGTGCCCTACAAGTTGAGTATGTTTCTTTTTTTTCCCAATTCAGCAAATTTCACACACATATTCAGATTTTTGCTTTTTCTGGAAGGAAAAAAAACACACCTGGAAATTTTAACAATACTGGGTTCTCATTCCTTGGAGTCAGCTGATGTCTTTATATGAGCTGTGCATGCTCTAATTTGGTTCAGTCTTCACCATGCTCTATTATTCTATACCAGGAGAAGTTCATGTATTTACATATGCCAGCCTGGCTCCTACTCATTTTCAAAGACAAATATGTTTTTTATTCCTCTGGAGAAAAACATTCTATTGTTTATTACTCCCAGAATTTGCTCTCATACTGTCTAGAGTCTATATCTACAAGTGCTGCTTCCTCTTCCCTATTAGTTTCCCTTCCTCTTTCCTATCAGTTTCTTCTTAGCTTACTGAAATCTAACGTTCATCTCTACACATTTACAGAAAGATGTTTATGCATTATTGCCTGTGAACTTATTGCCCAATTTGGATTTAGCCTTAAAATGATGTATTTTAGAGATTTTTTTTTTTATTTGCACTTTTTTCCTTTTAGAATCTCCCACTGACTCCATTCTTTGGTGGACCTTCCTTTGGGTTCTCTCTGGGTGTTTTCCTCACAAGCTTAGATCTTCTCTTTTTATACCTATGCCTTCAATTAATTTCTCTACTTACATGGCTAGCAATGCATAGATAAAGCTGTTGATGTAGATTTGATGGCTAATAAGATAGCAATTGCTAATAAGATAGCAGTCAGATCTGCATCAGCAGCCTTATCATCATTCTGTTAGTCCCTCACTAACCTATGTCTAAACTAGCTTCTCTTGAAGCATTTCTATTCATTGATGATTTATTCATTTCTTAAACAAGTATTCAGTGTCAACTATGTGCCAGATATGTACTATTAGGGCTAAAATAGAGAGCCAAGCAGAACACTAGGTGAGGGAAAATACATTGAACAAATAATCACAAAAATACCTGTTAAGAAAACACCTTTGATAAGTGATAAGAAGGAAGAAACAGGATGATAAGAAAGCATGTAATAGAAAGCTTGATTATTATCTAGAAATCTGGGAAAACTGACTCCTTATCTAAGTTCTATAATGATTCTTATTTCATAGGCTCTTTTCTGCTAAAAAGAAAATGTAATCTTAGGATCATTAATATTAGTGTCATATGGGAGGTTGTTAGAAATGCAGACTCTCAGGTGTAGGGAATCAGAATCTGCCTTTTAATAAGATCCCTAAGTGAATCCTGTGCGCATTAGAGTGCTTTGAGAAGCACTGTTTTAGGCAGAATTCTAGAGTTTTCTTTGATTGTCTTCTGTCATAATATTCTAGTCTAAAATACTTACTATTTTTCTTGGGATAGTCCTTGAATTCATTTACCCTACTCTACAATTTTTATTCACCCATTCTAGTTGATCTACTTACTTCATTTTTCTCACAGTTGTCTAACTAACCATAGTAAAATAGTATTTTCTTTAGGACATTCCTTGAGCCTGTGATAACCCACATAACAAATTCAAATTTCTCTGCTTAGCTTTAGAAACTTTTAATTATTTGGTTATGCCTCATCTAACATATATTTCTATAACCTCAACAGAGTACATTATGCTCATTCATTCTTTCAAGAATTATTTTTAAGTATATAAGATATATTAAAGCTTGTAGGGGATATGGGCAAATGAGAACATTCTTATTTTTCTTAGCATTTAGTAGAAGCTTTACATAAACAATAGAGATATGAAACTTTGATCTATGTTAAGGATATGATTTTTTTGCAGTTTGCTTTTAGGTCTTTGTTTTCAGCAATTTTGCCTTTTTACATTTTAATTTTGTGAAGTAAAATAGTTTGATTTTTATGAAATAAGATAATTAAATCTTTTTTTTTGCATTTAAAAATCTCTTTGGCTGGTTGTGGTTACTCACACTGTGGGAGGCTAAGGTGGAAGGATCGCTTGAACCTAGGAATTTGAGACCAGCCTGGCAACACAGTGAGACCCCATCTCTATAAACAAACAGATGAACAAATCTCTTTGAAGTGTGTTCCAATTGGTTGCCTGTCTTTGCCCTCTAGTTGTTTTAGTAGTGTCTTTGACCATAGAATTTTCATTGTTTCAAATTTCAAACCCATATCTATTGTGCTAACCTAATCTCAGAAATATTTCTAATGCCATTTTCTTTCTACTGTGCACGTTTACTTAAATATAGTCTTTAATGATAAAATAGAATTTGAAAATGTTTATGTAGTTGCTTAATAAAACTAAGCATTAAGAGGAATTACATGTTCCTCATGCTTATCTTGAAAAATGATTTGGAGCTTTCCAGAAACTGGTAGCCTTTTACAGTTGTCTCATTTGTCTCTATTTTTGTCTCTGTTCTTTGTACCTCCATCTAATTGTGGTCTTTGTCATAAGATATTGCAGGTCTTTTCACTAGAGGAAAAGTGTACTTCTCTATCTTTTAATTCTGGCTCCGCCGTTAAGATTTGCTTTGGCCAGTGGATTGTTAACAGACATGACCCAAACAGAAGCTTAAAGATGAGTTTGTCTTCTTGTGCTTCTCCACCACAATGAGAAGTACAAGATCTTGGTAGCCTGCTGATCCAAGGAACATGAGAGACCTATGGAGCAGATGGGACCCAACCTGCAACTTGTCTCCAACCCGAGTCGATCAACAGGAACACAGATGCAGAAGAAAGCTAAAATGATTGTTACTTTAAGCCACAGAGTTTTGAGGTGTTTATGATATACCACTATTGTGAAAATAGCTAATGATACAAAAATTAAATATTTAAAATGGGAAGTGATTAATTTTTATCAAAAATATAGGAGTCACCGTTGATTCATCAGTTTCATTTGTTGTCTACATTCAGTTCACCAAATACTTTGGTTCTGTCTCTAAGATAAAACAAATACCTCCACTTCTCTCTCTATCGCTATGACTCCCATTTTCTACTGCCTGAACTACTGCAGCACTATGTTCCTAACTGCTCTTCTTGTTTTTATTGTTGTTGCTCTTATTTTCACAAAGCAAAGTTATCAGATCATGTTACTTCCCTGCTTAAAATCTGCCAATGGCTTCTTACTATGTTTAGAATAGGTCTAAACTATTGGTCTACCCCTTGCCTAGCCTTTGACCTTATCCTGTACTACTTTCTCCTTCCACATTGCTCTTCATCGACATTGCCCTTATTATATTCTATAATAGGCTATGTTCCAGCCAGCACATTTTTGTATGGCTACCTGCCCTATTATCACTTAGGTACTATCTTTAACGTTACCTCCTCAGAGAGCTTTCCTTATTCACTGAGTCTTTAGAAGTCCCCTACCCAGTCATTGTCTTAAATCACATCACCCCATTTAGTTGTCTTTATTCTTAATTTTCAGTATTCTTTCATGATCTGGAACTATTTTGTTCATTCATTTCTTTTGACTTTCTGCCCATCTATTGGCATGAATAGAGTATTTGCCTTTCTTGTCCTCTTTGTATCCAGGACTTATAATACTGTAAGAACTTAGAAATTATTTCTTGAATTAATGAATAACTATTTATATTTTAACTTAACATTATAATTTTATTCCCACTAATAATTTTTATTGCTTTGGCCATGTTCGATTTTTAATTAGTCCATAGTTGTTTTTTGTAGAACAATTTATGTATGTAGATTATATAGTTACAGATGAAAAGGATTCGTTTTAAACCAGTATTTTGGTTATTGTATATGTTAAAATTAATTTTTATCAAATGGAAAATCTTTTGAATAACAGTAGATTTATGTTATTTGATGAGAGTCATAGGAGATCACCTTTTGCCTCTCTTCTATAAAACATAGTTTAAACTGTGGAATAGCTGTCATTCTTTCTGAGACTATCAAAGTTAATATTTATTTGGAAAGGAGAAAAAAATTTTGAATTCAGTCTCAATTAATATGTTGGTTAAGTTGCTGCTTAGAGGGACACAGCTCACAAACAATAAAAGTCACAGGAATTGAAAGAAAAAAATTAATGGCCCCAAAGGAGAAGAAATCCTTGTAAGAAAGCAATTTGTGGGAGAAATGTTAGATTGTTTTCATCCACTAAAGCGTTTCAGTGATATGGGAAGTAGACAGGAAAGCAAACATACATGTACCTACCCATTTTTTTTTGGTCATATCTGCTTCTAATCTGAGTTTTCTGGCTTGTTTTAAAGAACAAATAATCCACATATATAGGCCCTGAGTATCCTTGTGACCTGAGATCTACTCTACTCAAATACACACCCCATAGATGACCCTTCTTGTGAATTTCCTTTTTATGAAATCTATGTAGTTTGAACATAAGAAGAGATATATAGGTATACACACATACTTGTTACAGACTCTAGTTTTGTACATTTTTTATTCTATAGCAACAGTTTTCAAACTTCTTTAATGCATTTACAGACAATTTTATTTTATAATAGCACAAAATAAGTAAAATACCTGGTGATAAATCTAATCAAAGATGTGTTCAATCTGTACACTGGAAACAAAAACGTTAGGAAAAACTGAAAAAAAAAATTAAATAACTGGAGGAATATATCATTTTTTACGGATTAGAGGATTCAATATTGTAAACAGGCCAATTCCCACAAGTTAACCTATAGCTTCAATACAATCCTAACAAAAATCCCAATTGGACTGTTTGTGCATTCAGTCTCTTACAGTACCTCACATCATGTAGCCCCTGGAAGCTTCACCATACCTTCAGAAGTGAATGAGAGTGAAATGAGCAAATATAATATTAGTAATTCTTTGAAAATAATTTTGACGTCACAGACTCCTTGAAAAGTTCTCAGAGGTTCCTAGAGTTCCCATATCACACTCTGAGAAACAGTAACCATCCATTCTTTTGCTCACCTAGTTGACCATTTCACACTTCCTTCTTTTCAACCTCTAATATCTCCCTGCCCACCTCCAAACCCTTACTCTTAGCTATTAACTTGGCTTCCTATATAATAAAAAGTATTTAAATAAATAGCATATATACAGACACGTATATATATTTAGAATAGAACATCTACACGTTCACTGGAACATCTACTGTACTAACCCTCCTGCATTTATATCTATATAGTCTGCCTTACATTAACTAGGGATGTAGAGTATGGATCTATACTCTAATTATGGTTAAACCATCTGTGCTCCTTCTCCATTCACTTATTTACCAGATCCCACCCCATCTCACCTACTCAATGACATGTTTATAGCACTTTACCCTTTCCCATCATTATTCAAATATCTTGTACTAGTTCCCTTTTTAAAACACTTCCCCAACCTGCATCATTCTTCAACTACTACTCAACTTCACTGCTCCCCTTTACAGCAAATGGTTCAAAAAATTCTGTCCATATTTACTATTGCTTCTCTCATGCATTCATGATCCTGTTAGAGTATAATCAAGCTTTATTTTCCACTCCACCAGTATTCTAAAACCTCCATGTTGCTAAACCCAATGCTCACTCCTCAACACAGCTGAAATACTTGACATAACTTATCTCCTACTGCCCACCCTACCGACTTCTAGCAACACTTTCTTCACTTTCTGACTTGGTTCTCTGCTCTTATCATACCAGCAACAAGAAAACCTTGGACGGATAGGGTGAGGGGGCTGATACAGTCAGTCATCAAGCTGGGCTGGTATTTTTTTTAATAATATTATTAAGACCCCTGGTTTATTTCTATTATTTTTATGTGGTTCTCTTAAGCTTTTGGTTGGAGACTCAGAAGAGTCTTTTCAGCTCTGAAGACCCTTGGTAATTCAGTTCTTCCCCCCAACATACGAAATTATGTTTAGCTCTTTAGCTTCCTGCCCTGTATACCTTCAAATTCTTGCAAATCTTCTGAGTTACATGTTTAAAGCAAGCACCTTGCCTTTAGCAGAATTTTGTTTCCAACATACTGACTATGAGAGGTTTCATGGTGGCTTTTAGATGCAGTTGGCCTAGTTCCCCAACTTTTTAAGCGTGACTCAGAATATAAGTAAACGTGCCTTGAGGAAATTCAGCCTTCTGTTAGGGACACCACATGTTGGCACTTTGCTTTATAAAAGGAATATAACTGACACCTTAAAAGCCTCGCTGGTTTGGTTCTCCTGGTAGAGTCCCTGAGGGTGAGCCAAACCTGATTCTTAGTCTGTAACTAAAATCAGTATAGGCTTCCCAAATTAGCAAATAACCCCTGAGAAGAAATTAGTGGGTCATTAGTTTGCTCACTTTGGAAGAGCTCCTATCCTCTGAAATTCTAATTCATCTTATCTTCTTGCTTCAACAAGCCCTCTCATATCTTGAAAAAGATAAATTTTGTAATTTATTCATTTTTTTTTTCTAGTTCTTGCAATGGAAGTTTTGGGCTGCTGCCACCTACTACATTTTATTTGGCAGAAGTTCCTATAAACAAATTTCTCTGGCTCTTTCCAATTTTATTAGATTTATACCTTTGTTAAATAATTTATTTTAAAAAATTAATTTTATACTTATTACAAATACATTTTCTTTGAATTCTGTGGCAATTTTATAAATTAATTTGGATATGAATACATATTCATATTCTGATCATTGATTTTGTTTCTCTGTTTATAAGCATTGTAAGTTTTATAATATTTTTCACTCTCTTTTTTGATCTCCTCTCTATTATCATTTCTACCTCTTTGCTCTTCCTGCTATCTAATTGTTATTGATTGCCTCCATCGTTCCCCATCCCCAGTGTGATCTAAATGAGGGCTAAAAATTGAGATACGAAGTTTCTACTCCAAGCTGATACTAGCGATTTTGGAAATTCAGTCACTGACCCATGATCTTTTTAGGTTTAGTTCCTGTCTTTATTGAGGCTAACTTTATGTGGTCCCTGCTGCTTCTTAAAGCCACAGCCCTGGGTGGTAGTCAGCAGTGCTTTTTGTTTCATCTTTCTTTCATTATTAATAGGGCATGCCCTAGCTCTAGCTCCATGTTCCAAACAGTGAGCCTGAGTAGTCCTGTTGCTGGAAGTGGGAGAATTTGTATTCCCTTTACTTCCATCAGCAAATCTGCAGGTTGCCTTGAATACTTCCTTGGCAAGCTAGAGATTTTGTCTTCTTACGCTTCTTTTCCATTTCTGATACTTTGAAATGTTTATCTTATTCTTGAATGGCTATATTTTGCTTTTTATTTAGAATTCCATATTTCCCTGCTATGTTTTAACAAAGCGGGGACAGTTCATAAAAGCGTGAAATTACTACACCTTAGTCCAAAATTCAGGGACAAATTGTATTCTACATTTTGGCCAAACTCCTGAACTCATTTTAATTATCAATTTTACTTACTAGTTTTTTATCCTGGTAAATACATAGATAATATTTGTTTCCTGATTAGAAGTATGAATTATATTGCCTGTTTTTTTTTTCCTCTTCTACTTTCTTTACTTTATTGGATGGGTAATTTTGTTCCTAAAAAAGGAAGGTCTAGGTTTGTTTTCCCAAAATAAGACAAGCTATATTGAGTAAGAATTGTTAGTGTTTTGCTTTTTCTACTTCTCATCTTATATAAAAACATTTTTAATATCTGGCTTTTTGTAAGAATTTAATCATTTGTTTAATAAAGTGATAGGCAGATGTGTCAGCATGTACACCCCACCTATTTTAGAAAGTTTAGTTTCTAGGTGAAATTTAGCATCAAAACAAATCTCATTACTATTTGGTGAAATTTAGAATCAACACATTATACATTTAGAGTTTACCTTCTAGGTAGTAATGAGATTTCAGGCTTTAGAAATTCAGAATGGATAAACTGCTAATGTTACATATAATTTAAGTTTGCTAATCCCATAAATATCAAGGTAACTGGTAACAAATATAGAAAAAAATATGGATACTTACAATTGAAAAGCATTAAATTGGAGGATATTTATGTTAAAAATCATAATTCTGCATTTAGCATAGTAGAAGGGGTAACTGAATAAAATGAAACTTAGAGCAAGCTTCATATTTACAGAAAAAGTATTCTAATACGTAACAGGTAATTAACTACAGATCCAGATTTAGTGAATTCAGGAGCTGTGCATAATTAGACTCTTGATATTAATTATATAATAATTTCGCAAAATTATTGCAAACACCTGCCATCTGTTGAGTTTTCTGGAATTTCAATATTGAGATAAGTGATTTTTAGTAAAGGATTTGTAGCAAACAAACAGGAATTTTAATACCCTCAAGAAAGTGAGATTTGAAAAGTAGCATATTCAGTTAGAAGACCTTAAAAGTTACAATATTATTTCTTCCAGAAAAATATTTTCAGCTAATTCAGTTGCTGAAAAGTTAGCATCACTTGCCTGGTTTAGCCAAGTTTTAAGAACTTTCGTGTTTATTATTGGGCCTCACGCTCTATCTTACACTCTTTGATATTTTCAGAAGCAATTTAACACAATAATCAAGAAGAGGAACTTTGAAATGAATAGAATTCTGTTTCTTCTTCTGCCATTTACTAGTTGTCTCACTTAGCAAGCTACTTACCCTCGAAACCATTGTTTCTTCATCAGTGAAATGGAAGTGATATTAGTATATTTATTTATAGAATTTGGGTGAGGGATAAATGGGTAAATCTATAGAGATTGTGCTTCTACATAGTCTAGGCATAAATGTCAGCTTATGTCTTAGTCCATACAGGCTGCTATAACAAAATGCAATAAACTAGGTAGCTTGTAAGCAACAGAATTTATTTCTTGTGGTTCTGGATGCTGGAAAGTCCAAGCTCAAGATATGAGCAGATTTGAAGTCTGGTCACGTCCTGTTTCTTTGTTTGTAGATGGCACCTTGCTGTGTTGTGTCATCACATGGTATAAAAGGGATGAGCTGCCAGGCGCAGTGGCTCATGCCTGTAATCTCAGCACTTAGGGAGGCCGAGGTGGGTGGATCACAAGTTCAAGAGATCAAGACCATCCTGGTCAACATTGTAAAACCCTGTCTCTAGTAAAAATACAAAAATTAGCTGGATGTGGTGGCGTGTGGCTGTAGTCCCAGCTACTCGGGAGGCTGAGGCAGGAGAATTGCTTGAACCTGGAAAGCAGAGGTTGCAGTGAGCTGAGATCGCGCCACTGCACTCCAGCCTGGTGACAGAGTGAGACTTCGTCTCTCAAAAAAAAGGGATGAGCCAGCTTTCTGGGGTCTCTTATAGAACGTTAATCACTTTCATGAAGTTTTTGCCCTCATGACTTAATTGCCTCCTACAGGCCCTGCCTCTTATACCATCACCTTGGAGCTTAGGATTTTAATGTGAATTTTGGGAGGGACTCAGACATTTAAACACAGCAGGATGATTATGTTTATTTTCAATTTTTATATTTAGCTTGACTTTCTGAGGAAGAAAATTAATCAACATACATTACACATGTTTCTGATTTAAAAGACAAATGCATTACATCCCCCCAACCATTACCTCCCTCCAGAGGGCAAAATTGCTTTAAAATATCTACCAATTAAGTCACCTTCCAAACATGTATTTCAGTATCTTTATGTTGAGTGTTTAGTACTTGAGAGTTTTGGTTCATTATCTACTTTCAAATGCAGACCAACTTGAATTAATACAGGTTGAGTATCCCTTATCCAAAATGTATGGGATCAGAATGTTTCAGATTGGGATATATGTATTTTTAATTTTGGAATATTCTCATATACATAATGAGAAATCTTGGGAATGAGACCTAAGTCTAAACATGAAACTCATTTATGTTTCATCCATACTTTTTACATATAGCCTGAAGCTAATTTTATTTTTCCCTTGGGAACGCAAATAAACTGTGTGTGATGTGCCTGCATTTTGACTTCGGCTTGTCCCATGACATGAGGTATAGAATTTTCCACTTTTGTTATATCAGTGCTCAAAAAGCTTCAGACTTTGGAGCATTTTGGATTTGGATTTCAGATTTTTGGAAGAGGAATGCTCAACTTGTGTACTGCTTTCAAGTAGAAATCAGTGATCAGTAATTTTGGATTGCTGTTGCATTAGTTTTCTCTTCTGCTGTCATTTTAGGACCTTTCACTAGAGGCAAACAGTTTTTCCTAGAGAAAACTGTATTTTTCATTCATATTGTACTGTTTGTAGGAGACTCATAAAGGGCCAGGGGGAGAGAATTACGTGAGACATCAGCATGTTTAAGTGTATTGTTTAGAGCAGAAATGGGAAATCCCTCCTACAAACTTTGGTTGCACTGATCATAACCCAAAGAAATAATTTCTTGAACTTTAGTATCTTCAGAGAGTTAAAAATGTAAGGATTCTTCTTTTTTAAAACCAGTGGATGACAAAACAAGTGCAGAATAATGTGATACTATTCTGAATCATAAGAGAAAGTGGGGAATTGCCACTCCATTTATAATTCAAACCATGGAGCCTCTTTCTCTATTTCTTTCTATTTTAGTTTTTTTGTTTGTTTGTTTGTTTGTTTTTTAACTGTACTTTAGGTTCTGGGGTACATGTACAGATCATGCAGGATTGTTGCATAGGTACATACATGGCAAGGTGGGTTGCTGCCTTCATCCCCCCATCACCTATATCTGATATTTCTCCCATTATTATCCCTCCCCAGCCCCGCTGTCCCTACCCTAGCCTCCCTGCACTGTCTACAGCATGTGATGCTCCCCTCCCTGTATCCACGTGTTCTAACTGTTCAACACCCGCCTATGAGTGATAACATACGGTGTTTGGTTTTCTGTTATTGTGTCAGTTTGCTGAGAATGATGGTTTCCAGATTCATCCATATCCCTATGAAGGTCACAAACTCATCGTTTTTTATGCTGCATATTATTCCATGGTGTATATGTGCCACATTTTCTTTATCCAGTCTATCGATGATGGACATTTGGATTGGTTCCAGGTCTTTGCTATTGTAAACAGTGCCGCAGTGAACATAGATGTGCATGTGTCTTTATTATAGAACAATTTATAATTCTTTGGGTATATACCCAGTAATGGGATTGCTAGGTCAAATGATATTTCTAGTTCTAGGTCCTTGAGGAATCACCACGCTGTCTTCCACAATGGTTGAACTAATTTATACTGTCACCAACAGTGTAAAAGTGTTCCTATTTCTCCACGTCCTCTCCAGCATCTGTTGTCTCCAGATTTTTTAATGATCACCATTCTAAATGGTGTGAGATGGTATCTCAATATGGTTTTTATTTGCATTTCTCTAATAACCACTGATGATGAGCATTTTTTCCTATGTTTGTTGGCCTCATCAGTGTCTTCTTTTGTA
Source organism: Plecturocebus donacophilus (assembly GCA_004027715.1). Classification (NCBI taxonomy): domain Eukaryota; kingdom Metazoa; phylum Chordata; class Mammalia; order Primates; family Pitheciidae; genus Plecturocebus; species Plecturocebus donacophilus. Next base: position 67,113 of record PVKP010000808.1, on the reverse strand, counting down.
ACGTGTCTGTTCATATCCTTCGCCTACTTTTGGATGGCTTTTTTTTTTCTCTTGTAAATCTGTTTTAGTTCTTTGTAGATTCTGGATATTAGCCCTTTGTCAGATGCGTAGATTGCAAAATTTTTTTCCCATTCTGTTGGTTGCTGCTTCTGTCTAATGATTGTTTCCTTTGCTTTACAAAAGCTCTGGAGTTTAATTAGATCCCACTTGTCTATTTTGGCTTTTGTTGCCAATGCTTTTGGTGTTTTAGCCATGAAATCCTTGCCTATGCCTATGTCCTGAATGGTTTTGCTTAGGTTTTCTTCAATGGTTTTTATGGTGTTAGGTCTTATGTTTAAGTCTTCAATCCATCTAGAGTTAATTTTAGTGTAAGGTGTCAGGAAGGGGTCCAGTTTCTGCTTTCTGCATATGACTAGTCAGTTTTCCCAACATCATTTATTAAACAGGGAATCCTTTCCCCATTGCTTGTTTTTGTCAGGTTTGTCAAAGATCGGATGGTTGTAGATGTGTGGTGTTACTTCTGAGGCTTCTGTTCTGTTCCATTGGTTTATGTCTCTGTTGTGGTACCAGTACCATGCTGTTTGATTACTGGAGGCTTGTAGTATAGTTTGAAGTCAGGCAGCATGATGCCTCCTGCTTTGTTCTTTTTGCTTAGCATTGTTTTGGCTATGCAGGCTCTCTTTTGGTTCCATATGAAGTTTGAAGTGGTTTTTTCCAGTTCTGTGAAGAAAGTCATTGGTAGTTTCATTGAATAAGTGTTGAATCTATAAATACTTTGGGCAGTATGACAATTTTCACAATGTTGATTCTTCCCAACCATAAGCATGGGATGTTTTTCCATGTGTTTTTGTCCTCTCCGATTTCGTTGAGTAGTGGTTTGTAGTTCTCCTTGAAGAGGTCCTTTACATCCTTTTTTAGTTGTATTCCTAGGTATTTTATTCTCTTTGTAGCAACTGTGAATGGGAGTTCACTTTTGATTTGGCTCTCTGTCTGTTTTTGGTGTATAGAAATGCTTGTGATTTCTGCACATTGATTTTGTATCCTGAGACTTTGCTGAAGTTGCTTATCAGTTTAAGGAGATTTTGAGTTGAGACGATGGGGTCTTCTAAATGTACAATCATGTCATCTGCAAATAGAGACAATTTGGCTTCCTCTTTTCCTAATTGAATACTCTTTATTTCTTTTTCTTGCCTGATTGCTCTGGCTAGAACTTCCAATACTATATTGAATAGGAGTGGTGAGTTTTTTATTCCTCTCTAAGTACTATTTGATTGTTCTTCCTGATATTCCTCTACCATTTACTCTCAAGGCCATAACAAGGAGAATATGTTATATTTATTGAGTAAATTTATGCCTATAGTATTCAATAGAAAGTATAGGTGAGTCAAACAATGTATCTGAAAAATACAAATTTGTTTGGGGTGCATGAGTCACAATTGATTCTTTCTTCTTTCTATACTTGGTCTTGCTCTCTCTCACACAGGTCAGTGGCCTTAAAGAAATGTAACTGTACTGTTCACCCCAAACTTACAGTAGAGTGTTCTGGTAATATTATTTTATTAAAAATTGTAAGAATGATTTAACAGCATCCCAAGAGTGGAGAGATATTAAAGCCTGCAACAGTTAATTACCGTAAACCATGCATGGTCTTTTTAAAATTTTTTAACGTAATGCTTTAATTTTGTAATGATAATGCTATTTATTTTAAATAACTGATTGTTTTATTGTATTATCATATTCTTAATTACCAGTATCTATTTTGTCTACCTTCTTAGTTGGAAGTTTACATTTTTTTGGGAAATGCTCTTACTGACATGAAAATGAAACTGTTATAAATATTTAAAAAGACTTTTCTAAGAAGATGTGTTCCCTTTCCTCAAAAGTTAGCTGATAATTTATATAATGCACCTTAATCTTAAGAGAAGAGCAGTTATCAAGAGTATAGGAAATGAGGCAATTGTGTGTTGCCATTTTTCTGGAAGCCGGGATTTCAGAGATGACATATGGATATTTCTCTAGTCCTACAGAAGTCAAAGAAAGATGTTGAGTCCTCATTGTTATTCCTGAGTGCCAGTAACAGTTTTTGCCATGTTTTGGCATATTGTAAATGTCTCTGCATTTGAGAGGTACTCCTCTCTTAATGACACAGGAATTTTTTATTTGTTTTTGTGTAACTCTAGCATTTCCTTTGGTAGCAGTTTAATTTGCTTCTTTGTAGAGCCCCAACCAAAAAAAATCACACACAGACTTTTATCTAGTACTTTGAAGTATGGTAAGAATACACTAATACTGCAAAAATGGATGGGAAGATATAAATAAATGTTTTGTAGGTATAATTAACCTATATAAAGGGAAAATTTTGTAGTAAGCCCTGTATTATGACCCTCTAGAGAAACAGAGGAGATATCTCTCTTTCTATTTATATATATATATCTATATCTATCTATCTATCTGTAGATTATATATATCTATATCTATATAATATATAGAGATTTATATATAAATTTATATATTTATATATATTATAAATATTATTTATAATATATAATATAATATATATATTATTTATAATATATATAAATATAAATATATATATGTATATGTAACAATATATATGTAATTCCATACAATAAATCTCTCTCTCTCTCTTTATAGGAATTACATATATATTTATATATATATATATGTAATTTTATAAGGAATTACATATATATTTATATATATGGGAAGATATAAATAAATGTTTTGTAGGTATAAGTAACCTATATAAAGGGAAATTTTTGTAGTAAGCCCTGTATTATGATCCTCTAGAGAAACAGAGGAGATATCTCTTTTCTTTTTCTCTCTCTCTCTATTTATATATAAATTTATATATTTATAAATGTAAATACATAAATATTTATGTATGAGCCAATTCCTTACAATAAATCTCTCTCTCTCTCTCTAGAGAAATCCTAAGACCTGTAGTCAGCAAGCTGCAAACCCAGGAGAGCCACTAGTTTTATTTCAGTGGAGTCCAGAGGCCTGAGAATCAGGAGAGCTAATGGTGTAAATTCCAGTATGAAAGCTAGCAGTCTCAAGACCCAAAAGGAGCTGATTTTTTAGGTCTAAAGACAGAAAAAGACTGATGTCCCATGTCATGCAGTCAGGAGGAGGGGTTAGCCTTTTGTTGTATTCAAGCTTTGATTAGATGAAGGCGACCACCACACATGAGAAAGGAATATCTGCTTTACTCAGTCTACCCATTCAAATGTCAATTTCATCCAGAAACACTCTCACAGACATACCTAGATTAATATTTGACCAAATGTCTGGGCACCCTGTGGCCCAGTCAAGCTGGCACATAAAGTGAACCATCACAAGCACCTAGGAACTAAAGGCAAACCAACAGTGAGTTGTTGTTTTTGTTTAAAATTTTAAAGGCATGACACTGGAATGAATAAGCACTGTTCTGTATACCAATAATGAAATAAACCCATTTATTCATTCATTCCATAAATATTTATAAATCATCCACTTTGTGTGAATTTCTGTGTTAGCTGCTAGAAATGCAGTGGTGAATAATATGTGGTCCCTTCTCTTTCAAAGTTTTTGAAAGTGGATGCTAAACTACCAATTCCTTAGTTACTTGATTAATTACAGTTGTTATAAGGGCTTCACGTATGTTGTAGGACTGTATACATAAAGAACGTTACCTAGTTTGGGTTGTCAAGTAAGGAATGTAGTCAGGGAAGACCTCTATGAATTAGTGATATTTGAGCTGATTTCTAAAGGATAATAAAAACCTTGAAATGAGAAGGGATGAAAATTATGCCAGGAAAGGGATGAGCATGTATAAGGGTTCTAAGGCCAAAGGGAGGATCTACTTAAAGAACTAAGAGCAAGGCTGATGAGGTTAGAGAAATTGCTAAGATGCCAATTTTTGGTCAGATCCTGGAAAACAGAATCCTGTAGTTTGATTCAGCATCCTGCTAGGTCTAGATGGGCCTCAGGGACTTCACTGCTAATGATCTGATCTAAGAGCATTGGTCTGTTCAGAAGAACCTCAAAGGACCAACAGGAAAGAGGACAACTCAGTAACAATGACTTGCTCAATATTACACATATGAAGGACACAGTCTCCTGAGTTCTGAATATTCAGACTCCCTGGTATGTACCAAGCTATGTCTTTTGTGTCTCAGAGAAACGTTAACAAGTAATAATTTTGCATTAATTTTAGTTTTCATACATTAAAATTTACTGTTTATAGAGTACAGTTTTATAATTTTAATAGATGCATGGAGTTGTGATACAGAGCAGTTCCATCATGCCAGCAATTCCTACTTGCTGTCCTTTTTAGTAAACTCCTTCCTGAAGTCCAACGTATGGCAACCACTGATGTAAATTTCATTCCTATAATATTTTTCCATGTGTCATATAAACATAATAGCATGTGCAGCCTTGGAACTGGGTTCTTTCACTTAGAAAATTCATTTAGGATTTATCCATGCTGTTATGTGAACCAATAGTAGTTTTTTGTTTGTTTCTTTTATGACTGAGTTATATTCTGTCGTATGGATATGCCACAGTTAGCTTACCCCTTCACCAGTAGAAGAACCTGTAGACTGTGTCTAATTTGGGGGATTGTAAATAAAACTGCTGTAACATTTATGTACAAATTTTTGCGTGGCCATATCTTTTCAGTTCCCTTTGGTAAATACTTAGAAGTGGATTGCTGGGTCATGTGGTAGGTGTATATTTAACTTTTTTAGAAATATGCTAGACTTTTCCAAAGTGGTTGTACCTTTGTCATTGCTCTGCAGCAGCACTTGATGTTGTCATGATTTTTGCTTATTTGCCGAATTCTAATAGGTGTCTAGTGGTATCGTACTGTGGTTTTAATTTGAACTTCTCTAATGACTAATGCTGTTGAGCATGTTTTTATGTTTGACACTCCACTATCTTCCTCTCTAAAGTGTCTATTTCAATCTTCTGCCCATTTAACATTTTTTTTTGTTTTCTTGTTTTGAGAGTTCTGTATGTATTCTGAATAAGAGTCCTTAGAATTTCCTTTACAAATATTTTCTGCCAGTCTTCAGCTTGTCTTTTCATTATCTTAACAGTGTCTAATAGCTATAGCTAATTTTGATAAAGTCAAATTTTCAATTTTCTTTTTCCTTTGTGGATCCTGCTTTTGGTGAAGCGTTTAAAAACTCCTTCCCTAACTCGATGTTACAAAGATTTTTCTCCTAAAAGTTTTATCGTTTTATGTTTTACACTTAAGTTTACGATCTGTTTTGAGTACATTTTTCTATGATGGGTTAAGCGATATGTATTAAAGTCCATCTCTTTTTGCATTTGGACATCGAGCTGTCATTGTTTGTTCAGCATCATTTGTCTAAAAAAACTTGCCTTTCTCAGTTGAATTACCCTTGCAATCTTGTGAAAAATCATGTTCCCACACATATGCTGGTCTGTTTCCAGAATTTCTGTGTATCTTGTCGTTAACAAATACATAACATACTGTCTTGATTGCACTAGCTTTAATGGTAAATCTTAAAATTGGGTAGTGTGAGCCCTTCAACTTTGTTTTTCTCTTTCAGAATTATTTCTGTTATTTTAGTATTGTATAATTATTTTTTGAAGCTACATATCTTATGTAAAACAACTGGAACATAATAGTCTTTACCTGGAAACAGGCCTATGTTTTGTTTTCTGCAGGAGGCTTTAATGTGGAAGAGAGGTGAGTTAATCTAGTCAGGAGTCATGAAATTTGGTATTTGTTGTTGCTGTCGGTACCTTCAGTGCACCTCTGACTTCAAATCTTCTAATAATAGGTTGTATTTAGGTCAGGGGCTGATTTTCCAGGTGGATTTTCTCAATATCTACTCTACCTTCAACTCTCAAATTCTTCTCTTTGGCAAGTCTCAGTAGTGAGGGCAGAGAATGGGGACATTATCTGTTTTTCTGATTAAGATTATGTATACCCCTTGACCTGGGGTGAGGTCCTCTGATCCTACCCATCCCCTTGCTGTAGGCTGCGGTAGGTTTTCATTAGTTCCTCAAAGACAAGTAACTCATACTCCTCCCCACCCATTCCTTATTAAGGCTTTTACATAGGGGTCATATGGGAGAAGAACCTGGAAAAAAAATGGGGGCAGGGTTTCATTCCCTACCTTTCCCAGCCAGGGTGGTTGCTGTATTTTTTAAAGCCCTAAGGTGTCAGTAGAGAAAGAGGCAGCAAGAGAGTGTGAATGCTCTTTATCCGTTGCTCTAGGGGCTCCACATTCCATCTGTAGTTCACACTGTTTCTCCCTCCAGCTCTCTGAGGTGTTTTGTTGAAACGCTAGGAGGGACATTCTTCCTAATACTCTATGTCTGAACAAGTGAGGAAGAAAGTGAGCTGAAACCTGGTGTTTCATAGACACAATTTTAACTCTCAAGACACTTTGGACATGTTCAATCTGTTCATCTATCTATCTAATAGTGTATTCCTTATAATTTATTTATAGTAGCTTTAAAAGCTCATTAATCTCCTAAGAAAAAGTCAGTAAGTAAATTCATTGTATCAAATAAAATGAACGGTCGATGTCTTTCATTTCAGAATTTCAGCTGCCTTTCTGCCAGGAAATCAAGAGTGTCACCACAAAAAGGATAACTGTGAAGTAATACACATGTTAATTAGTTAGAGTTAGGCCTTCCTCATGTATATCTACTTCAAAATGTCATGCTATACATGGTAAATACTTACAATTTTATCTGTCACTTTTTAAAAACCATTAAGTAAATCAATCAATAAAAGGCTAGCTACAGAAGGCATTACTCATATTCAAGACAATTGAAAATGGGGGAAAAACTAATTCAATGATTTTAAATTGAATTAATAAAAATATTAAGAATGTAATAAATATTGGCTCAATATTAACAAAGATAAGAAAGGTAAGACAGTTAAGCTATGCATACAAAGTCAAACCCTGTATCATACTGTTGCTTTTAAATAGTGTTATCTTTATGACTGTGATAACCAAGTGTCATTACATTATCTCATTTGGAATAATAATAACAATATACATGTATACAAATATTCACAAACACAGGAAAGTCTGTTTTAGACTGTCTAAATTATTTATGCTTTGTGTACACATACTTTGGTGGGATTTTCATTTACAAATGATAAAATGTAACCTAATAGAAAAATGTGAATTTGTGTGTCACTTTGTATAGATATCCCCAAATAGGTGCTTTTGAAATAATCGAAAGGGAACTTAATATGGGAATTCTGAGTTTAGTAAATTTTTAATCCTTTGTTTTAAAGTAACAAAACTTTTTTCCATCAAGTATCATTCATTCATAAAGCAAATTTATTGAGTGCTTATGATGTGTTAAGAGCGATTTTGAGTGCTGGGAAACTGAATGGTGCACAAGACAGGCATAGTTCCTGCCCTCCTGGAGCCTACATTATGGTTAAGGAGATGTGGAGGTGTGCAAGAACTTCATTCCTAGCCTTTTAACAAAAGAAGTACAGAAATAACACAATAAGTCAATCTAAGAATGTGATAAATGCTGCAAAGAAACAATTGGAGGAACAGTAATGGCGATGAGGGCTGCTTAAGATATGGTGGTCAGAGAAGGCTAGTTTCAGGAGTAAAATTTGTGCTGCAACCTGAAGGGTAAGAAGTACTGCCTTGGGCGGGGAGCTTTCTTGGCAGAGAGAGTAGCAAGGCCTTCAGTGGAAAAAAGCTCAATGTTCGAAATAGGTCCTGAATGGGGGAAAAAAACGCTTGGTGTTAAAACAGAAAGGAAGACAGTGTACTAAAATGAAAGGGAGGACTTGGGAATGATGAATCCTATCTGCTTTTAACATGACTAAGACCATTTAAATAGTCCTGGGAAATAGCTTCAAGGCAAGTAAGTGAATGAAAAGCCCCATGTATTCTGAAACTATGAGAGACCTGTAATCCCAAATCTCAATATAATGTGAAAGTTAGTATCAACTTGAGATGCAAAGCTGGCAGACCATTATTGGTTCAAATAAGTACGTACTCTGATGAATATCAAAAGGACAAAAGCTCTCATTTAATCCTGGGGAGATAAGTTATAGACTTATGCTAGAAGTTTCCTGGACACAGGTAAGCATATAGAAAGAGTGAAGAGGGCAGGGCAGAATGAGTCACACAGATGAGCCATGTGTATGGGAAGGACGGTATTGAGGGACGGGATGCAGTAAGAAACTCTGCTGATAGTTGTGTACATCCCCACAGCTTTTGATCTTAATTGGCTCGGGGGAAGTCAAAGCTCAAATTATTTATACCTGTAACTCTGATGCATAAGGAGACTTCTTGCCAGCCTGGACACTGCATACACTCGACTTTTAGTTGCTGATCCAGAAAGAATTTACTCAAAAAGAGTTATCACAAGATACATCAAATAATGTCTCAAGAACAAATGGGGAAGGAATGTGAAAAACAGGGCATAAGAAACACCATAAAAAATGTTTCCATCAAACAAAAAGAAATCTGTCAACAAATATATTGCCTTAAATGAAAACATAATTAATGAGTGATTGCCCAAGTTAAATAGTTGCATGAAGCAGAGATATAAGTGCTTGGAAAAGAGTTTATAAAACAGAATGAGATGGAACTTAGTAAAAATGTTTTCTTATAATCACTGAAATTGGGAAATTCCCTTAGAAATGTGACATAAAACTTAGAAGGTGTAAAAGGAAAAAAATAAAGACCGATATGTTACCTATATAAAAATAAAAAAAAAAAAAAGAAGAAGAAATTGTACATGTCCAAAAAACACTTTTAAAAAGTCAAAAGAAAAATGACAAATGGTGGAAAAAAATTTGTCTTACATACAACAAACAATTTCGGTTTTTTTGTTTGTTTGTTTGGAGTCAGAATCTCATTCTGTTGCCCAGGCTGGAGTGGAGTGACACTATCTCAATTTCTTAACACTTAAAGAGTGCCAATATGAGAAAAATTAGCAGTCTTTTGGGAAATGGGTAAAATATATGAAAACACAATTTAAAGAAAAAGAAATATGATTCCTAGGTACATGTGACTATGAATGCCCTTATGGTAAGGAATTATAAATTAAAAGCATAAAAAAATACATAAATAGAAAGGATATGTTCTCATATTGAATAATAGAGAAAGTTAACGTAATTTATTACATTTCAAAATAGCTAGAAAAGAATTGTAATGTTCTCAATACAAAGAAAAGGTAAATGTTTGTGTTGATAGGTATCCCATTTACCCTGATTTGATTAATACACGTTGAATGTAGGTATCAAAATATGACATGTACCCCCCAAATATGTACAACTCGTATATATTGTAATACATAGTATATAATATTCATATATGTATTATATAGTTTTTTTAAACTATAATGAGGATGCCATTTTTCACCTAGCTGTAGAAAAAGTAAATAACATTAATCACTATCATGGAGGGGCTAGGAAAACACCTACTGTTACACAGCTGTTGGCTATATGTGTATAGATATATATATCTATACACATTACAGATATATGTCTGTGATAAATATGTACACACATTACATATATGAGTGTGTGTGTATATATACATATATCTGCGTATACATATAATTCATAAGGAGAGCATCACCTTGGCAATATCTGTTAAAATATACATGAAGGTGTACCTTAGTGTAACAATTCTATTCCTAGCAATATATCCTACTGATATACATTACAAAATTATGTGGACAAAAATATGATAGATTTAAATTGTACCATATCAACAATTACATTAAATGTAAATGATAAATATCTTAATTAAATGGTAGAATTTGACTGGATAAAAATACAAGATCTAATTATATGTTGCCTATAACAATTACACTTCGCATATAAAGAGGCAAATAGCTTAAATATCAAAGAATAAAAAAGTATATACCATGCTAACCCTAATTAAAAGAAAGGTGGTGTGCCTACATTTATATCAGACAAAGTGGATTTTGGAAAAAAGAATCTTACCAGGTAGAAAGAGAGTCATTTCCTAATGATAAAGGGGCCAGTTTCTCAAGAGGATATAACAGTCATAATATTTGTACTCCTTATAACAGAACTTCAAAATATAGGAAGCAAAACTAACACCATTTTAAGAAGTACACACTTATATTCAAATATTTTATCACTCCCCTTTTAACAATCCACAGAGTAAATAAACCAAAAATCAGCTAGTACATAGGATGCTTGGACAATACTGTTATCAAATGAACCTAATTGTCATTTACAGAACAGTCTGCCCAGCAACAATAGTATATTCATTATTTTTAAGTGCACACATAGCATTTGCTAGGATAGATATATTCTGGGCCATAAAATAAGTCACAACAAATTTGAAGCTGTGAAAGTTACATAAAACATGTTATCTGATACAATTGTATTAAACTGTGATAATAACACAGTAACATAAAGATAACTGAGACATTCCCAATTATTTGAAAGCTCTATAACACTTCTAAATAATGGATGTTTTACAGAAGAAATCAAAGGAAAGTATTTTGAAGTGGATGATATTGAAAATACTTAGAGGGAAATTAACATCATTAAAGGATTATTAGAAGAGAAGAAAAGTATGAAAAATGACTTTAATTTCCACTATAAGAAAAAAGGTAAAAGAAGAGCAAATATCCTGGAATAGTCAAAAGAAAGGAGATAATCACTAAATCCTATTAATATTACCAAATTTCTTTCAAATCTGTCTACTTTATGCTATCCCCACTGCTACTAATTTATAATATACTTTCTAATATTGGTAATGGCTAGTCAGTGGACCACAGTGGGTAAGAGTATAGACTAGGGTAACCCCCACTATGATGTGCCCAGGGCTAGGGAAGGAGGAGATTGGGACGAGGTGGGGCTGGGTCCTGAGACCCAGTGCTTAAAACTGAGAAAGTCCCAGGCAAACCCAGATGGAGGGTCCCCGCTGTGTAGGTTCTGCAACCAGACCCTGGACTTGAATCCCTTTCTTGTCACTTATAAGTAACAAGTGACTGATCCTCTGTGCCTTGATTACCTCTCCTGGAAATGAGTATTATAATAGTACCCATCTTAAAGAATTAATATGAGAATCAGATAAGTTAATGGATGTGTGAAGTACTTAAAGCATATAGAGCACTGAATTAAAGTTGGCACTGATGGCATTGGTGATAGTGGTAGTTCTGATGGAGATTTATTTTTTTCTAAGTTCTAAGCATTGGCCTCGTATCTCACTCTTTTCTTCTAGACTTACCCTACATCAGATTTTCCTTCACATATACCAGTTATCTCTCTAAACTCTAATATAAACATATCAATTTTCTGTTTAAAATATTTCAGTGGTTCCTTAGTACCCTTAGGGCAAAGCCCACATTTCATAATAAAACCCAGCATTTACTCATTTTCATGATTCTCATAATTCTTTCTTCTGTACTTCACTGGTTTGTCTCCTCTTGAAGCTTTTGCATGAACTGTTGCCTCAGCTAGATTTTCTTTACTGCCTGTCCTCCCCTACCCTCAGCTGTTTTTCTTTACTAAACTCCTTCTACTAGTTCATTACCTTACCAACCTTAATTCCCCAATTTCCCCGACCTCTCCCCCACACTTTCCCTGAAAAACATTGCATGTTCTCACTCATAGGTGGGTGTTGAACAATGAGAATACATGGACATGGTGGGGAGCATCACACACAGGTCCGTTGGGGAGGACTAGGGGAGCGACAGCCGGGGGTAGGGAGGTTGGGGAGGGATAACATGGGGAGAAATGCCAGATATATGTATATAGGTGAAGGGGGGGGTGCGGATGGAGGCAGCAAACCACATTGCCATGTATGTACCTATGCAACAATCCTGCATGATCTGCACATGTACTGCAGAGCCTAAAGTACAATAAAATATATATATATATATATATATAAAAGTAAGTTAAGGTGGCTTCCTGTGTGCTATATCTGAAGTGATACTTATTATGTACGTTATTCTAGTATATTGTGTTCTGTATATATTTTACTATGTGATTTTTTTTATCAGCCATCTTTGTGCTCATAAGGGACAAAATATATATGTAAAATACAATAGAGTAGGTTTTCTCAAACTCAGCATGTTCCTTGCCAGGATTGCTCCATATTCCCTTTACCCTCCTGTAGCAGTGTGATTGGTTCCTCAAAACTTAGTTCATCTTGAGCACCTAATATATGAATATTATTCTGATATTCTCTTCCTTCCCTACCTACTGCACTTGAGTTGGTCATTTCTTCTTATCTTTTTAGTAATTTTACTGCTTTTTTTCATAGCACCGAGAACACTGCATTGAAGTTAATTCATTTTCCATTCTAGCTTGCAACAATGTCAAGTCTTTAGGTTCTACTGTGGGCACTGTGCTGGGTTCTGTGGGTACATTGATGAGCAAAACCAAATTAGTCTCTCTTCTCTTGATGCTTATAGCTGAAGAGAAATTTTTTAAAAATGACATTAAATAATTAAATATATAATTGCAAATTTTATAGTAGAGTGAAAAAGAGCTACTGTATTTGACATTATGAAAGCATGTTATAGGGATTTGACCTTGAAAAGGTTACTCTCAACTTAAAATTGAAGATAAACTAAATGAAGAAAGACAGGAAGTGCATACCAGGCAGAGGAAACTGCAAATGAAAAGGCTCATGTGTAATTGTGTCTCATAAAGTCATTCAAAGAAGGGTAGTCTGGCTGGAAAAACATTTGAAGTGACCCTGGCTGCAGTAGAAACTCACAGGAGAGGAATTGTTGGAGGCATGTAGATTGTTAGGGGAGCCCAGGTAAAAGAGATGAAGAGATGAGGGTAGTTTGGGTTACAGTGATGATGTTACAGACTGAGATGAATTTGAGATTTTTTAAAAAGAAATATTGATTCTTGCTTGCATGGTAATAAATTAGATCTTAGTGGCTATTATACTGAAAGATTAAGAAAATGGTTTTAGAAAACATTATTTGTAAGTTTCTGGTGTCCATAACTGGATGGATTATGTCCTCTTCATTGTTGTATCTGCTCAGCACCTTATTGACCCCACAGCACACATCAGGTAAATATTTGTTGAAAATGAATGAGCATTGTTCTATTTATGAAAAAGTTGTATTCAACTGCAATATAAATTACACACATAGGAAATGCATTAATTAATGAAGTAAAGCCTAATAGTTTGTTCTTTACTTAGAAATTTGAAAGTATGGGATCTTGACTATAGTTCATCTTTGTACAGTCTTTTAAAATAAAATTTGTAGAAGATAAGCTAGTATAAATTGCAGTATTTTTGTGAGAAAAATATTGATAAAATACTTCTAAATTCTACAATACTCCTGATATTTTCCTTTTTATTAAAGTGATCCCCAGCGTTTGTTTTATTTTCCACTCTGCAGCATATTTTAGCTTTGTCATAAGGAAATCACACTTTTTATCAATGACTCAAAACAATCAGAAAGGGAATTTTGAAATCTAGTTTTCTTCAGTTCCAAATGCCTTTGGTAATTTATAATTACGCTGAATCACACACACTTTATTGTTGAAAATGCTGTAATCGGAAATGTAAACTATTTGGGACAAGTATTGTACTTAATGTAAGAAATTGAAACGTGTATTTTTTGGTCTGATACCTTATTTTATTCTTAAAGAATTTATAATTAATATTCTAATATTTGAATAATAAATCTTAATATCATAGCAACTTAACCTTCAAAATGCTCATGTGAATGTGTTTTACAGGTGTGTTTTACTCCCTCTTCTGGGAATGAAGCCTCCCCAGCAAAGCCTATACCTGCTTGTTGATTCTGTTGATGAAGGGTGTAACATTACTGAAGGTGAACAAACATCTACCAGCTTATCTGGGACTGTTGCGGAACTTTTAGCTGGTCACCATGAGTTCTTTCCACCATGGCTGTTGCTTCTCTGTTCTGCCCGAAAACAGAGTAAGGCTGTTACTAAAATGTTTACTGGTAAGCATAATTACCTACTGCCATCCTCAAATGCTTTTCATTAATGAACTAGTTTCTTAGAGGGAAAAGTATACAGTTGAAGATCTGCATGTTGCATTTGCTCCTTCTATCAGCTATTCCCCAATTGTGCCTTTGAAATATATATAAAAAAGCCTTAGCGTGTTTTAAAGATCCTTTAAACATTACCTTTTTTTCAAGATTCTTTTTCTAAGTGCTTTAGTAAAGGTTTCATCTTGGGATTGCATTTATTATGCTGTTGTATCATGATCAGTTTATGGTATTTCTTCTAACTAGACTGAGCATCTTAAACAGTAGTGAATATGTTTTGTTTTTAAAAAATCAATGGCAGTTACTCTAAGGTGTTTTTCTTGGTAAGTGGAGAGACAGTTTACAGCCTTTTAGGATACCTCTTGAAACATATCTTTCTTTAAAACTTTTTCTGATGTTTGAGATTATAGTCTATATAATATATAAAAGTATATCATCAGAGGGTTTTTTTTTTTCTTTTCGCTTAGTTTTTTTATTTTACTACCATAATAAAGTTACGGTTACTCCTATTAGATTATGTAACACACCCTTCTTTGTCCTGTGGGATATAAAAGGAGTGTAAAACAAGGACGTATCACAGGATATATAGTGTAATTGGAGAGATACTAATTAAATTAATGGTTAATTAGCCATACCACTTTTGAGTAGTTCTATACATTTTACAGTATGGTGAAATCTTACTCATTTGTTACAATAATTTTCTGCAAGCAGCTTTATTCCTTCTATCAGACTGTCTCTCTTCAATTCCCTTGCTACTAGTGGCAGCACTTTTGGTTTCCACATATAGTATTCTTTTTTGTTGTTATTGATAAAAATGTAGTTGGTAAAAGTTTAGTAATTTAAATGACAGTAGCTAACACTTATACAGCACTTGGTATGTCAAGCATAGGTAAAGTAGAAGCCTCTTTTGGTCTGTGTCACCATTCCTTTTTTTTCCGCATTAGAGAAAACCAGTATTCACTTATTTTATATGCTTTCAGCTCATGTTTTATATTGTGTTATAGTTTACATAAATGAAACACTCCATACACCATCTTAGTTTTTACCACTCACTATCTGTGTGCCTTTATGCAATTTATATTCTCTATTTCCTTATCTATGAAATGGGGATTATAATATTACTTTCCTTATAGGATTTTCGTAAGGTTAAATGACAAATAACATATTAAGCACTTAGGACAATGCCTAATACATAGTAAGTACTTCAGAAAGTTGCTCTTATTCTTATTATTTGGTTCTCTTTTTTTAGCAAACATTATTTTTGAGCCATATTCATTATAAATCCATTTCATTGGTTTTAATTGCTAAATAGTACTCCTTCCCATGAATAAATCTTCTATTATTTTTTCATTATCCTACTCATGGACATTTAGATCATTTTCAGTTTTTTGCTATTACAAAAAATGCTTCATGAACATATTTGTTCATGTATTCTTGTGCACATGTACTAAAAGTTTATGTTATAAATCTAGACTTGTAAATTGCTGGATTATAGAGTATGTACATTTTGAACTTCAGTTAATTTTACTTCTTTTCACTGAGAAATTATTTCAAATGTTGGGCTGATATAAACCTATGACCACCTCTCTGTTCATGGTAGATGTGGAATTTTGAGGTAAAAATTTAAGAATATTGCTAAAGTTACTAATACAAATTATCAAATTGCTTTCCAAAAGGATCATTATATTCCTGCCTGAAAGTGTTGGGTGGCTTCTTTTTACTTGCACCAGTATTGAATTAAGTCTTTTTTTATTTGCTAATGTGATATGTGAAAAAAGCTATATAATTTTTATTTGTACTTTTTGTTTACTGTTGAACCCTTTCGCCCTTATGCTTATTTCATCACTTTGCTTTTTTTTTTCATGAAATTTTGCTATCTGACAGTTTTGTTTTTATTGGAAACTCAAAGTGATTTTCTTACTTATTTTGAGGGCTTTTATTTGATATTTTTTCAATTCTTTACAATTTTTTTCAGCTGTTTAAAATTGTAATAATTATTTTGAAGTCTATTATATGTAACCTAATGTATTATTCTTTACTATTCTGTATTCTTAACATTTATCTTTAATGAGTTTGCCTATATATAATTTTTTTTACTAAATGGTATGAAATAAGTTTCTAACTTAAATAATCTGTAAAACCATAAATTTTCTCAGCAAATTATTGACTCCTTTTATAATTACTTGGTGATATTTCTTTCATCATACATTAAGTTTGGGTATGTGTGCATATAGATATGTCTGTGTACTATTACTCTGTTTCTAAACTATTCATCTGCTCTTCTATCTGTCAGCATTATTATGCAAATAACATGTTGGTTTAATTTTTGTAATTTTCTTGTTTCATTACTTCCCAGCCCTCTTATTATTCTAAATTATATAAGGAGAATTCTGACTACAATTAGGGTATTATCATAGGCTGATTATAAAAGTAATACAGGCTCCATTTAGAACATATTTTAAATGACAGCATACACAAACATTACACCGGAGATAAATTAATAATTAAGCACTCATTGTGTTAAATTTTGTATTTGTTTCCCTTCCTCATTGAGATCATGGTATATATCAATTTGACTTTATGCTTTTTAAATTTAACACTGACAAACCTCTTAGTGTCACCATATTGTTGTCTTAATGACTATTTTAATGCCTACATATTTTATTTGTATATTAATGTGCTGGCATTTGCTTAAATTTCTTTTTACATTTTTAGGTTTTATTTTCATATTGCTCATCTTCACAGGTTCTTTATGATAATAAGTAATTTCAATAAGCATCAATTTATAAATACTGGCACAGTTCCTCTCTTTTACTTTGTTTTCACCAGTAGTGTGTAATGCTGTACCCTGAGAAATGTTTCAAGTAAGGATAGAAATGTTTCAAGGAGGAATAGAAAAGTATAAGTAAGAATATAAAGGAATAGAAAAGTACTTCTATTTAGAACAGTAAGAATAGAAGAGCAATAGGGAGGTGGTCCATCATTTCAGTAAGTCATATTTTTATTCCCCTAGAAGTTTTGATTATTTTTCAGCCCTATCTTATAATGTTTAAAAGTGCTTTGATAGCAGTATATTGTGTGTGTTCATAATAAGAGGATTACACGTGTATTAGTCAGAAGTTATAATTTTAAAAAATAATATTTTCGGTACCTTAAGATATTGAAGTTGTTGATTAATAGATATTCTTAGTTCTGTTTTAATGAACAGGTAACTATTACTGGTGATGAACATAATTTCTTCAATCTAAATTCCATATATTAAGTATTTAGATTGTGGGAGTTTTATTTTCTAAATTACAAACACTTTGCAAATTTTCTTTCTGAAATTCTATACTTTCTTATAGAATCAATTCTATGACCCTACTCCCTCCTCTTCGTTCCCCTATCAAACACTTCAGTTTTCTTTCACAGCTTTCTATTCTTGTTTCCATCTCAATGAAAAGAGCAAACTTCAAAGTCAAACAATCAAAATTCTGATTTATCACTTTCCAGCTGTGTCACTGTGAGCAATTTATTTAAGCCTTCTAAGATTTAGGTTCCTCATTTTTTATATAGAAATTTTTATATCACAGGCTTAACAGATGAGAAAATTATATATAATGAGTATTTAAAGTGCTGCATTAGAAATAGTTGACTCTCAATAAATGTTGTTCTCTTTTATTCCTTTCTGAAGAACCATACCTATTACTGGGGAGTTTGTCTTAATAATCTCAAGTTCCAGTCATGACATCTTAGTTAATTAGATTTAAAGTTTAGATATTTATTCATAATGTGTCATGTAAATCAATCAAGTAATGTAATATAAAGTATTATATTAAAGTATTACATCATTTCGGAAACCTTAAAACCCTGTATAATGTAAGATAATATTATTTCTTAAGTAATTTACTTTATTAACAATGTACTAGGTATTTCCCTTATCTAACTTAAATTTTTAAGTGAGTTGATACAGCCAAAAGCAAATGGACACACAGAGAAAGATTTGGAGGCAAATCATCTCACATACTGGTAAAGGTAGATTGCTGTAAATTTCTAGGTATGTTTTAAACCCTACTTAGGTGAGGAGTAACTTTTTTCATAATTGAAATTTATCTTTTGAAATTATTTCTGTTGAGTAATAATTTTGTGTGTGTATACATATATATGTATAAGTAGATTCTATTTTTATATAGATTTAGGATATATAAATCTATATTAAAAGGGCTATATTAGGGCAACTTTGTTATTCATATTTCATTCTTGTTAGGTTGTTTCTTATCTTTCAATAACTGTCCATTTCATCCACATCCTTAAAGCTTAGTATTACAAAATTGAATTCATCAGCTTTTTCTGGAAACCTATTATTTGTCCATCAGTGGTCTCTTTTTCAGTCCTGTTGGCAGAGCCACAAGTTAATGTCAGCTTCGACTCCTCCTTCTCTCTTTAATTCTCCACATTCACCAAATACCATACAATCTAGCTCTTATTAAAAATTCCCAAGTCCATCACGTTATTTTTGCTGCTGCAGCTGCTGCCACCACCATGGCTGTTGTTCAGGCTCAGAGTGATTTTCATCTAGAGTTTATCACACCCTCTTTAAAAAAGGTTTTGCCTTTAGTTTTGACTTGCTCCAGTTCTTCTTTGGATGTTAGAATATTCCTTCAAAGTGCAAATCTGCTCATGCTAGAGCCTTGGTAAGTTCGTTCACTCAGAGGTTTTTTGTTCTGTAAGATGAATATACAGTTGTCTAATAAATTCGTATCTGTACGTCATGATGTCATCTCTCTTCAGTCAATGAAATTATAGCTTCCTTTTAAGAACTTAAAATGAGTTTAAAATAGCTGTAGCTAGTATATTTTCAGGTTGATTTAAATTTTATTTTTTATTTTACAGTGCTGAAGTTTTTTGACCGTAATTTGGCCAAGAAGTTGGATCTTAATTGGTTCAAGCTATTTATTGATGGTCTGAGATTTAGTTATTTTAATTTGATAAAATGTGTAATGTGTTTAAAGGCAGTGACTGGATATTCTAATTAGATGTAAATATTCAGCCACATAATTACGACCAGTGTACATTCAAGTGTATAGATGGAAATATATAAATTATTTATATGAAAAAGATCCTGTAAAAAGAAACTTTACTTGTTATATCTCCTGCAGCTTTTACCCTAATCACTTGGGAGTTCAGATGATGTTAACTGGGTGCTTTTATGGTTATGTAAGACTGTCTGCTTCTTAATTAGTATCTATTACCATGGAGTTGTGAGAGGCACCAAGCTACTAAAGGAATAAGTAGTTGGATTTGTGGGTAGGAAAATGAAATTTTTTTCTGCCATCAGTGTGTTTTTATGGAAAGAAAAGAAAACAGATTTACATACTAATAGGTATTGATCTGCTTATTAGTATTAATATATTGGTTGATTGATTAGTTTATGTGTTGAAGACATTCTCTGCATTCTCCTTGAAGATGTGGTAACTTCTATAATCCTTTTCAACTGATGACATCTACTTTTTTATTTCTTTAGGTTTTCGAAAAGTAAGTTTAGATGACCTTCGGAAAGCATATATTGTTAAGGATGTTCAACAGTACATTCTTCATCGTTTAGATCAAGAAGAAGCTTTGCGGCAACACCTCACAAAAGAAACTGCAGAGATGTTAAATCAACTGCACATTAAAAGCAGTGGATGCTTTCTTTACCTAGAACGAGTTCTAGATGGAGTTGTAGAAAATTTTATTATGTTAAGAGAGATTCGTGACATCCCAGGAACTCTAAATGGTTTATATCTCTGGCTATGCCAAAGACTTTTTGTAAGAAAACAATTTGCAAAGGTTCAGCCCATTTTGAATGTGATTCTTGCAGCCTGCCGACCTTTGACCGTAACGGAATTATATCATGCAGTGTGGACCAAAAACATGTCATTAACTTTGGAAGATTTTCAACGCAAGTTAGATGTCCTCTCCAAACTTCTTGTTGATGGACTAGGAAATACAAAAATATTGTTTCATTACAGTTTTGCAGAGTGGCTTCTGGATGTGAAACACTGTACTCAGAAGTATTTATGTAATGCAGCAGAAGGACACAGAATGTTGGCTATGAGTTATACCTGTCAAGCCAAGAATTTAACACCATTGGAAGCACAAGAATTTGCATTGCACTTAATTAACTCAAACTTACAATTAGAGACAGCGGAGTTAGCTCTGTGGATGATATGGAATGGTACACCTGTCAGAGATTCCCTTTCTACTTTAATACCCAAGGAACAAGAAGTGCTACAGCTGTTGGTTAAAGCTGGGGCTCATGTCAACAGTGAAGATGATCACACATCATGCATAGTTCGACAAGCCTTAGAAAGAGAGGATTCCATTCGGACATTGTTAGATAATGGAGCCTCAGTAAATCAATGTGATTCAAATGGGAGAACATTATTAGCTAATGCCGCATACAGTGGCAGCCTTGATGTAGTCAATCTACTTGTCTCTAGGGGAGCAGATTTAGAGATAGAAGACGCTCATGGACATACACCACTCACCCTAGCGGCTAGGCAAGGACATACCAAGGTAGTTAATTGTTTGATCGGATGTGGAGCAAATATTAATCATACTGATCAAGATGGTTGGACAGCATTAAGATCTGCTGCTTGGGGTGGCCATACTGAGGTAGTTTCTGCGCTACTTTATGCTGGTGTAAAAGTAGATTGTGCAGATGCTGATAGCCGAACAGCTTTGAGAGCAGCAGCATGGGGAGGACATGAGGATATTGTACTGAATTTGCTACAACATGGTGCTGAAGTAAACAAAGCTGATAATGAAGGTCGAACTGCTCTGATAGCAGCAGCATACATGGGACATAGGGAGATTGTGGAACACCTACTGGACCATGGAGCAGAAGTAAATCACGAGGATGTTGATGGCAGGACTGCACTCTCTGTAGCTGCACTTTGTGTGCCTGCAAGTAAAGGACATGCATCAGTTGTTAGCCTTTTAATCGATCGAGGTGCTGAAGTAGATCATTGTGATAAAGATGGCATGACTCCACTGCTGGTAGCTGCCTATGAAGGACATGTTGATGTGGTTGACTTGCTTCTAGAAGGGGGAGCAGATGTAGATCACACAGATAACAATGGTCGTACACCCCTCTTAGCAGCAGCTTCTATGGGTCATGCATCAGTTGTAAATACACTTTTGTTTTGGGGTGCAGCTGTGGATAGTATTGATAGTGAAGGTAGGACCGTCCTCAGTATAGCTTCAGCACAAGGAAATGTTGAGGTGGTACGTACTCTACTGGATAGAGGGTTAGATGAAAATCACAGAGATGATGCTGGATGGACACCTTTGCACATGGCAGCTTTTGAAGGGCACAGATTAATATGTGAAGCACTTATTGAACAAGGTGCTAGAACAAATGAGATTGACAATGATGGACGAATCCCTTTCATATTAGCATCACAGGAGGGTCATTATGATTGTGTTCAAATATTATTGGAAAACAAATCCAACATTGATCAAAGAGGTTATGATGGAAGAAATGCACTGCGGGTTGCTGCATTAGAAGGGCACCGGGACATTGTTGAATTGCTTTTTAGCCATGGAGCCGATGTTAACTGCAAAGATGCTGATGGTAGGCCCACACTTTATATCTTGGCCTTAGAAAATCAACTTACAATGGCTGAATATTTTTTAGAAAATGGCGCAAATGTAGAAGCAAGTGATGCTGAAGGAAGGACAGCACTTCATGTCTCCTGTTGGCAAGGCCATATGGAAATGGTGCAGGTTCTGATAGCCTACCATGCTGACGTCAATGCTGCAGACAACGAAAAGCGCTCTGCTTTGCAATCTGCAGCCTGGCAGGGCCATGTAAAAGTAGTTCAGCTTCTGATTGAGCGTGGTGCTCTAGTTGACCATACATGTAACCAAGGTGCAACTGCGCTCTGTATTGCAGCCCAGGAGGGGCATATTGATGTTGTGCAGGTCTTATTAGAGCATGGTGCGGATCCAAACCATGCTGATCAGTTTGGACGCACTGCTATGCGTGTCGCAGCCAAAAATGGACATTCTCAAATAATTAAATTATTAGAAAAATACGGTGCATCTAGTTTGAATGGCTGTTCCCCATCTCCTGTTCACACGATGGAGCAGAAACCTCTACAGTCAGTGTCTTCAAAAATGCAATCATTAACAATTAAATCAAATAGCTCTAGTAGTACTGGTGGAGGGGATATGCAGCCTTCATTACGTGGTTTACCTAATGGGCCAGCTCATGCATTTAGTTCTCCTTCAGAATCTCCAGATTCTACAGTTGACCGGCAGAAGTCATCACTGTCAAATAATTCCCTGAAAAGCTCAAAAAATTCATCTTTGAGAACTACTTCTTCCACAGCAACGGCTCAAACAGTGCCAATTGATAGTTTTCATAACTTGTCATTTACAGAACAAATTCAGCAACATTCATTGCCACGCAGTAGAAGCCGACAGTCAATTGTTTCCCCATCTTCCACAACACAGTCCTTAGGACAGAGTCATAATTCACCAAGCAGTGAATTTGAGTGGAGTCAAGTAAAGCCCAGTTTGAAGTCAACTAAGGCCAATAAAGGGGGGAAATCAGAAAATTCTGCCAAGTCTGGATCAGCTGGGAAAAAAGCAAAACAAAGTAATTCTTCACAGCCAAAGGTTTTAGAATATGAAATGACTCAGTTTGATAAAAGGGTACATGTAGCAAAATCTGGGACTACTGCACCACCTAAACAAATGCCAGCAGAATCTCAATGCAAAATGATGATACCTTCAGCTCAGCCGGAAATTGGTCGATCTCAACAGCAGTTTCTTATTCACCAACAAAGTGGGGAACAGAAGAAGAGAAATGGAATAATGACAAATCCAAATTATCATCTTCAGAGCAACCAGGTTTTTCTTGGTAGGGTTTCAGTCCCACGAACAATGCAAGATAGAGGGCATCAGGAAGTGTTGGAGGGATACCCTTCCTCAGAGACAGAATTAAGCCTTAAACAAGCTCTGAAGCTTCAGATTGAAGGTTCTGACCCAAGCTTCAACTACAAAAAGGAAACACCATTATAAAAGGTAATATTTTGTCAACATGAAGAGTAAAAAACAAAAATATAGTTCCCTCTACTTGGAATGTTCTTTTCCCTGATCACAAGACTGATTCCCTCAGTTAATCTCTACTCAAATGTCATCTGGGCCAGACCTTCCTCATTACCCCTTAACATCAGAATTCTCCTGCCTCTGGCACTCCTTTTCCCCTTTCCTGCATTATGTTATCCAAAGGACTTATTATTTAAAATACTTCAGATGTTTTATTTATTATGCTTATTTTTCTCTTGTGACCTAAAATACAGTTTTTGTGACGGTAGGGATTTTCATCTGTTTTGTTCATTACTGTATTTAATGTACTTGAAATAGTGCTTGGACCTATGTTAGTTTCCCAGTAAAAATTTGTTGAATAAGTGAACGAACTAATGAATGAATGTACTACACTACTTATGGATCCCACATTAAGAATTCTTTCCTATTCTGTTATTTCCTCCTCTTAAAAGATCTTTGATGATGGCAGAGGGAGAAGCTGTTTCTGTAATACTCATCTATTTTGGTTTGAACACAATAGTGTCATTAGCACTTAGTTGATAGTAAATATTAATTTCATTCCTTTTCACCCAGAAAGAAGTAAAAAATTTAATCAGTAGAAGATAATTTTTATGATGGCAGATCTCTTGAGAATCTTCCAAGTAATGTTTTCACACATAAGGCATAGATGTGAAAAATGGTAAATGGATTTTTTGCAATATTGGTATTTAGGGCACTTTATACCTAGATAAAATAGTTATATTTATTAAATAAAAACATTTTTTTCTCCTCCCCATGACAAAGAATGCTTCATTAGTAATATAGAGGATGTTAGTGGAAAAGTAGGTATGTAAGTTTTATATTTTATATACTTTTTTAGAAGCACATTTCTTATATTGGAGATAAATATGAAGATTTTCTTAGGGATCTTCCCTAGCTTACACTGCAGCTATATTTATGCCACTTCACTTAATGATTTTTCTTCCTCTAACAAAATTATACTCTTTCCATTTTTGCTACTTCTGTCTTTGTAAATATATTTTAGGGAACATAATAGGCAAAACATTATTATAGATTAATTCCCCATATCTTCTAATAATAAACGCTCTTCAATGTGAATCCTGGGGTGACTAGTCAAATATCATTAAAAAATAATTTGAATAAAGTAGTTAATTTATTCCCCAAATGTGTTTCATTTTTAAAATAATTAGTTCTGATGGTATAACCTTTCAGCGCTCATGATATCTGTTGTAAAGGCAAAGTATAAAATACCTATTAAAAATGGAACACCAGAATTAAGGTAAACATTTTGTGGAATTTTAAAAGTGGCTTATAAGTTACTTTGTGCTTTTCATGGTAAACATATGGATATATAGAGATAAATGTATTATATAAAGTTTTTAAATGATATGTAGCTATATAATACAATGTAGAAATTAATTATTTTTTTTTAACTTTTGCATTAGTTTCTTATTCTGTGAAACAGAAGACATTGTGACTGGAGTGGTTCTTCAGCTACCGGATGGAAACATGCCTGTTGATTTGCTGAAAAAAAAAAAAAAAAAAGAAGAAGAATGTGATATCTGCAGTACAGTTACCTTAATTACTGTAATGTGCCTAAATAGTAAGGCTGCCTTCTCAGTGTAACCCTCTGTGCTTAAAAAATTTCATTTTTGTGCTTTGTATTCACTACACAGGAATAAGCACTTTTAAAAAATGCAGATACATACTGCAGTTCCCTGATAAAAGCTGAAAAGAAAAATTGAGTATTTTAAGTTAAGATTTGATAAAATGTGCATGTGCCATGGTCAAATATATATGAAAAGGCAGTGTTCCTTGTATTTATTTTTTTCCTTTTTGTGGCAAAAGCAACTTAAACATACTGTTTTAGTCACACTGCATTGTAGTATATGGCCTGTTTCTTGTATCTTTAAAAATGATGTTCAATAAAACAAATCTTGCAACTGTTTTATGTTCACTACACCTTCAGCATTGGATAAAAATCAGGTTCTATATAAATATCACATTGAAATAAAAACTGATTTCTTGTCAGATTAAAAAATATATTTTTTAGTAGTTTAGGGAGCTGCTTTAAGTAGTTTAAATCTGGATTTTCCCAATAGAATTCTTCTCATCTCTGGCTAAACGTGTCAAGAGCAAACAACCAACCGGTCTGTAGGCAGAACAAAGTCCTATTTCATCCACTGGGATACAATTTCACCTTCCATTCACTTTGTCATTCCACCTCTAAGAAGACAGACTATCATTCCTGAGGCATGAAAATTCTCAGGGATAAAGCCATGCCTCAGTCGCATGTGTGTGCAGAGAGAAATGCACCTGTCTATCTGAGGGTAGATTTTTGATCCCTGAACAATTCATTGACTAAACTGACCTCTTCCTCCTGGCTAAATAAATTCATTTTGCTGACTTCTCTCTCAGCTGTTTCTGTTTTGTAAATTGCTGCATGATCAAAATAGCCCCACTCAAAATCATTTGGATTAATTTTAATGGTTTTGTTGGATGAATATTCTTGATGAATATAAAATGTGCTGTCCTTCACAGATGACACAACTCACCTGTCAATCATAGCACATTGTGTACTTTTTACTGTTACTTAAAATAATAGTGATGGATTTGCACTTTCCTATCCTCATACTCTTTCCTGTTTTCTTCTTTGTACAACTGCATGCATGAGGGCTAGATGCCAGGGTTAAGATAAATTCATGACAAGGAAGGTTAAATAGGTTCAAATGAGCATATGACCCACAGCCTTAATCTCCTTACTCTTAAATCAATGGAGCTATAGCTTAGATGGGTCATTCGTATGTCTGGAAAAATTGTCACAACAGTTTAAAAGCCAAGGTTGTGGATTTGATCTTAGAATGGGCCTGTTAATCTTTTAGAACTCAGTAGTTCTGTTCTTTTCATGTACTGTTGATAAGGAGGAATGAGGAAAGAGAATTTGGAGATTCAGCACAAAACCATTGCTACTTCTAGAACAAAATCTTTAGAATATACCCTAGTAACAAAAGTGAGTAATGTCATCTTCATATATGAAGGACACATGTGATACATTGTGGAAATAGAAATGTATAATTATGATAAATGTTTCACTTGAATCTTACTGTAAGGCTTTCTTGCTTTTACTTTTTAAAGTCAGCAAAACTCATTTGTCTGTCATCTATAAGTCATAGGACTACAAGAAAAGTTGATAAGTTCAATTGATACTAAGGTGACACGGGAATATTAATAACTCAAATGTGAATGTTTCAAGTATTGAATTCTTGTCCCTATGGGACATTTATTAAATACACTTAATAGGACTCTTGCAAAGTAGCCTTAAAAGTGTTAATGAGTCTATTAATAAATATGAACACATACTATTATTAGAACCAACTTTACTCATATCTGAAATACAGTACATTTACATTACTGTAGAGGATGAAGCTCTAATTTCTATTACACGTATTTTTCTTTAGAAAGAGAACCCTGAAAGCTGCCAGTTTTTCTATTAACTTTGAATTATTGAAATTGTATTTATTTAATTTTATTGTTTTTACAAAATTGCACCTTGTGGCCAAAGGGCAAAGATATGACATTGCATAAGGGATTTATGTTTTTCAAAGAGCTAAGTGTTTTCATATCCATACTATTTACACTTGAAACAGTTGGTAGGAAGAGCACCTATTGGAGAAATACGATTTTCAAAAGTAAGTATTTCTTGGGATGTTTGTATATAAATTATGTTTTGGAATAGAACATAAATGACTTTGAGTTAGGATAAGGATGACGGGATGGGTGCTGGAGATGCCCTGCTTTGCTTATTTGTTTCTGTGGGGGATTTAATACTGTAAATGAAAATGGCTTCCGCTCATTAAAGAATAAAAATTGTCCTCTAAATATAAAACCCCTTAATAGATATTTTTGAAATTAAAATCTTTAAATTTTATAAATCAGCTCTTGCCACTTCACAACTATGATGCCATGTGCTTAGAACATTTTCATAGCATTCTGTCTGTGTCTACTCCCTACATATCATGAGTTCATCATAAGGAAAGTGATAAAAATACAGTAATGAAATAAAAACCTGAATGTTCCTAAGAAAGGTTTTGGAAGGAAAAATGACCTGAAATCAGTGTGTACTGCAAAGTACAGCCAATATTTTTTTATCTTTGCCTTCACCCCCACCCTCATTGGATTCTCACCAAAAATAGTTTGATACTTAAAAAACAGAAGTAAAATCTTTTCTCAATATTGTTTTGGCTATGCAAATATTTGTTTTGCTTAATGTCCTCCATTTACACTTAGCAAATGTAGTTGCAAACAAATCCTTTCTTTTTATTTTTCTCTTGGTTTGGGGTATGTAAATAGCCTAAAATGTACATTGAATTTCACATTGTAAAAGTTTTATTTTATTCCTTGTATATTACTCAAAAAATTCCTATGTATATGAAAGTGCATAATAAATATATTTGCTTTACAGAGAAGACCTTGTTTTAATTTTATCCTTGAACCAGTAGGACATGCATGATATGCATATAGTAAAAACAACTGTTTTAAGTTATTATTTTAAATAAATCCTCAGCAAATGAATTTGGAAACATTTTACAAAGAAGAAAGTGAAATATAACACTGTCCAAAGGAAGGTAGAGAAACAAAAAGATTTAGTGTTTATATCGTCCTAAGCCTTTTTAAGGACTTAATGTTCCTTTTCCCCCGTGACTGATTATATACTGTATCACACCATGTCAGATTTTGTGCATTCTGAGAATTGCAGTATTCCAATAAATTCTGTACATGTGTGCTTCTTCATCATCAGAATATTATGGCCATCTTATGGTGGATATTTTGGGAGTTATTGCAAACATGGTCACTCATTTCATAAATAAAATTTGTGTGTTCTTCACTCAGTAAACTTGAGTCACCTCTTCATGACCTTCTCTTTCCCTCACCAGAACACAGCATACATACACTATATGTGTATACACACACACACAAGTGGCTTTTCGAATCTGTGGGTTCCACATCCCTGGATCCAACCACCAATCTCAAATCAAAAATATTCAGAAAAAAAACTCTAAAGTTCTGAAAAACAAAAATTTGCTATGTGCCAAGTACTACCTTGAGTCCACCTGAATGAAGTGATGTGTAGGCATTATATTAGGTATTTTAAGTAATCTAGAGCTTATTTAAAGTGTACAGGAGGATATGCATAGGTTATATGTAAATGCTCTGCCAATTCATATAAGGGACTTGAGTGAGGAGTTTGGTATCCAAGAGGAGTCCTGGAAACAATCTCCCTATGTTTACTAAAGAATGACTATCCTATTACTCCAAAGAGGGGTTTCTAAAAAGGCCAGCAAGGTATCTTCTGTCCAGTCATTTCATGAAGATTATAGTGTTCTGCAGTAATTCCCTTATGTTTTTTATACATTTGTTGATATAAATCTTACTGTAAAAAATTAGTAACATGACAAAATGTATTTAAACACAAATATATGTTATACATAGAAGAATTGAAAAACAGCCTGGTAGCTAAATAAACTTACATGGAGTTTTCTACCTAATGATCCAAGGAAATGCACTGGGAGAATTTGGTGATGACTAATGTTTTCACTCCTTTGCCCTAGCAACTGGAAGGATTCCAACTACAGTCGTCCCACTGTATTCTGGGTGGCTTGGTTCCAGGAACCCAGGTGAATACTAAAATCCATGTGTGCTCAAGTCCCACAGTCGGCCTCCTGTATTTGCAGATTCTGCATCTCTCCAATACTGTATTTTCCATCTGTGACTGGAAGAATCTAGATGTGGAATTCGCAGATAGGAAGGGCTGAATGTAGTAGTGGTTAGATATACTCTGAGGATTATTTCGTGGAATTTCTTAGAAAAATTCATTTATGGTGCAAATATTTGCACCAATCTTATTTTCAAGATATGGCCTCTGCTTGCCAGTCTTGCTTTTATAGTAAAAGTATAATTATCCAATACTAAAATTATTTGAAATTTACTGCATATTTACATTTCCACTTTTAATTTCACACTGTTATTACCACACTGTCAAAATTTAAGTTCTGAGGGCCATATTCTTAGAAGAATATATTTGTAATGTTTCTAAGACCTCTGTGTGCCTATATTTTTTAATCATTATTGGACTGTATGTATGAACATTGATAATGGTATATCCTGATAGAATTGAAGCTACATTTTAATGAGTATGTCTGTTACTCTCATTTCATTTGTAAAGTTACATTTAACTCTTAACATAGATACTTAGGAAAATACACAAATTCTAGATTGCTATGCTATACATTTTTATAAATTGAACAAACCTATTTATCACCTGGATCAAAATGTTGGCTCTAACTATAATCTCAGAAACCTACCTTGCCGCTTCCAGACATGACCCCCAATAAAGAAAGCCACACTTCTGACTTTCATTATCATTAGTATTAACTTTTTTTTTTAACTTCACATTAATGGAATCAAACAATATGTCCTTTTTGTACTGGTTTCTTTCCCTTAACGTTATAATTGTGAAATTCATTTATACTGTTTTTTTTGTCCTTTTTTGAATTGTTGCATAGTATTCCATTGTGTGAATATACCATACTTTTTAAAAAATTGTTATTATTATACTTTAAGTTCTGGGGTACATGTGCAGAACGTACAGGTTTGTTACATGTGACGTGGTGGTTTGCTGCATCCATCACCTTGTCATCTACATTAGGTGTTTCTCCTAATGCTATGCCTCCTCTAGGCCCCCAACCCCCAAACAGGCCCCAGTGTGTGATGTTCCCCTCTCTGTGTCCATGTGTTCTCGTTGTTCAACTCCCACTTATGAGTGAGAACATGTAGTGTTTGTTTTTCTGATCTTGTGTTAGTTTGCTGAGAATGATGGTTTCCAGCTTCGTCTATGTCTCTGCAAAGGACATGAAGTTGTCCTTTTTTATGGCGACATAGTATTCCATGGTGTATATGGTGTCATATTTTCTTTATCCACTCTATTATCAATGGGCATTTGGGTTGGTTCCAAGTCTTTGCTATGGTGAACAGTGCCACAAAACATATGTGTACATATGTCTATATAATAGAATGATTTATAATCCTTTGAGGATATGTCCAGTAAAGGGATTCTTTAGGAATTGCCACACTGTCTTCCACAATGTTTGAACCAATATATACTTCCACCAGCAGTGTAGAAGCATTCCTATTTCTCCACATCCTCTCCAGCATCTGTTGTCTCCTGACTTTTGATGATCGCCATTCTAACTGGTGTGAGATGGTATCTCATTGTGGTTTTGATTTGCATTTCTCTAATGACCAATGATGATGAGCTCTTTTTCATATGTTTGTTGGCTAAAAAATGTCTTCTTTTGAGAAGTATCTGTTCATATCTTCTGCCCATTTTTTGATGGGGTTGTTTTTTTCTTGCAAATTTGTTCTTTGTAGATTCTGGATATTAGCCCTTTTTGAAATACATGTTACTACTAATGGACATTTGGATTCTTTTCAGTTTGGGGGTCTTAAGAATACTGCAGGTAATAACACTTTTGTACATATAGTTATTAGCTGTGTGTATATATTTCTTTTTCATAATATGAATGAAATTACTGGATTTTAGGGTATGTGTGTGATGAGCTTTAACAGATAGTGCCCAACAGTTTTCTCAAGTGGTTTTATTAACTTTTCCTCTCTATTGCTCTACATCTTATTTGGAATTTAATTTTCTTCTTTTCTTTTAATTTTCTTAATTCTATTTGGTTCTATACTAGTATTACCTTGAGATTTGAATTTGCATTACCCAGGTGACTAATGAATCAGCCAATTTTGCATATGATTTTTGTCCATTTGGATATCTTATCTTGTCGAGAAATTTGCACTTTTTTTCCCCTTGAGTTTCTTGGCTTGTAGAAATGCTTTTATATTTTGGATTTAAGTCCTTTTATAGCATATGCAATGCGAATGTCTTCTCAGATTCTGTGCTTTGTCATTTCACTCTCATAATGGCATATTTTGATAAACAAAAATTCTTATTTAATCTAGTCTTTTTAGTAGTTATGAGTTTTATGTTCTGTTGTATAAAAATTACCTATTCCAAGGTCACGATGATGTTCTTTTATGTTTTCTTAACATAGCTTTTACTTTTCTTAATTATCAAATTAATCCAGCATTATTTTTTGAACAGTTATCTGTCACTGCATTTTAGTGGTAGCTTTGTTATAAATCAGGTACCTTTATATAGGTTGGTGTTTTTGTCCTTCCTTGCGCCAATATTATATCCACTTAATCACTGTAGCTTTATAATAGGCTTAATATCTGATAGTATAAATTCTCCCACTTTTTCCCTCAAGATTGCCTTGGCTTTTATTTTATTTTTTCCCTTTTGGTCTTCTGCTTTCCATAGAACTTTATAATAGGTGTCTCAATTATTATTTTTTTTTTAAATCTGAAATTTTGATTAGGATTGCACTGAATCTAAAGATAAATATGGGGTTGGGTGAATTTATTTGTTTATATTAATATCTTTAGTCTTCCAGTCAAGGAAGTTGTCATATCCTTCATTGATTTAGATCCTTTTTACCTTAAGTGGTGTTTCTTATTTGGTTGGTGCAAAAGTAATTGTGGTTCTTGTCATTAAAAGTAAAAAACCTCAGTTACATTTTGCACCAATCTTATAGTTTTCTTTGTAGAAGTATGTGTTTCTATTCACTGTATTCCTAAGTAATTTGTTGCTTATTGATGCTGTTGTAAATAATATTTTTAATTTTCTATTCATTTCTGATATATAGAAATATAGTTTATTTAAACATTAAGTGTATTCAAAAATCTTGAAATATTTATTTTTTAACTGAAGTATAACTTGCATACACAAAAATTCACCATTGAAAGTATAGTTTAATGAGTTTTGACAAGTTGGACAATGTAATCATTACCACAATTGAGATATAGAATATTTCCATCACCTCAAAACGTCTTTTTGTGCCCCTTTGAAATCAATTTTCTCCTCTTACCCCCAGCCTCTGGTAACCACTGGTTTCATTTCTTAATAGTTTTATCTTTCTATAGATACCATATAAGTGAAATTATATAATAAATAGGCAATTGTGCCCGGCTTATTTTACTTAGCATAATGCTTTTGGGATGCAGCCATGTTGTGACATGTATGAGTAGAATGGCTTTCTAATTCTGAGTATTCTGTATTCCACTGTAAGCTTATACCACAATTTGTTTATCCATTCACAAGTTCATAGTATGTGAGTTGTTTCCAGCTGTTGGCTAGTATGAATGATGCTTCTGTAAGCATTTGCAATTAGATATTTATATCAATATGTGATTTCATTTGTCTTGGGTGATACCTAGGAGTGGGATTCCTCGATTGCTAGGTATATAGTTAAAATTTATAAGAAACTGACAAAACCTTTTCAAAAACGTGTACCATTTTGAATTCTCACCAGGAATGGAAGAGATTTTCTGTTTCTCCACATTTTCACACACACAGTATTGTCAGTCTTTTTTGTTGAAATTTTAATTTAGATGACTGTAGATTCACATGCAATCATAAGAAATAATACAAAGAGATCCCAGAGATCGTCTATACCCTTTACCTAGTTTTCTCCCATGATGACAACTTGTAAAACTACAGAACAGAACATCATAGCCAGTATGTTAACATTGACAATATCCACTCATTTTATTCAGAGTTCCCCAGTTTTACTTGTACTGATTTGTGTTTGTGTGTGTTTGTGTGTGGAACTAATACATAGTTCTGTTCAATTTTACCACATATATAGGTTCCTGTCTCTACACAATAGTCAAAATACACAACAGTTCCATGACTACAAGTAGCCTTCTTGTTGCCTTTTTATGACCTCACTCAGTTGAGATATAGAATGTTTCCATCACCTCAAAATGTTTTTTATGTCCCTTTCCTGTCCAACCCATTCACTCCTTTCTCCTGCTAACCACTATTCTAGTCTCTATTTTTATAACAGTATCATTTAAAACATGTTACATAAATGGAATCACAGAGTATGTAATCTTTTGGATTGGCTTTTTTACTCTGAACTCCCTTGAGATTTACCCAAGTTTTGTGTATCAATGGTGACCTTTTTTTATATTGCTGAGTAGTATTCCACAGTATGTATCACAATTTATTGAGCCATTCACCATTAATGGACATGGGATCTGTTTCCAGTTTTGTGCTATTATGAATAAAGCTGCTATCAACATTTGTATGTAGGTTTTTATGTGAACATAAGTTATTATCTGTGACAAATATTCAAGAGTGTAAATATTGAGTCACATGATAATTGCATGTTTAGTTTTATAAGAAATGAACTTTTCAAATTTTTTTTAGCTGTTTTTCTTCCTTTAAATTTTTTTTTTTTTAAAGAGAGGGCTCACTATGTTTCCCAGGCTGCTCTTGAACTCTTGGACTCATGTGATCCTACTTCCTTGGCCTCCCAAAGTGCTAGGATTACAGGCATGGGCCAGTATATCTGGCCTATTGAGTTACATTAATGGAACAGGATACTTATTATTTAAGGAAACAAGAAATGTGGATGGGCACAGTGGCTCATGCCTGTAATCTCAGAACTTTGGGAGGCCAAGGCAGGTGGATCACTTGAGGTCAGGAGTTCGACACCAGCCTGGCCAACATGGCAAAGCCCTATCTCTACTATAAATAACAAAAATTAGCTGAGCTTGGTTTCACACTCCTATAATCCCAGCTACTCAGGAGGCTGAGGCAGGAGAATTGCTTGAACCCAGGTGGTGGAGGTTGCAATGAGCTGAGATAGCACCATTGCACTCTAGCCTGGGTGGCAGAACAAGACTCAAAAAGAAAAAAAAAAGGAAAGAAAGAAAAGAATAAATGAACTCTTCATGATTGGCTGTATCACTTTGTATTTTCACCAGCAATTTATAAATGCTCCAATTTCTTCATATCCTTGCCAGCATTTAGTATTGTCATTATTTTCTGTTTCTGCCATTCTCATAAGTGTATAGTGATATGTGGTTATAGTTTTAATTTGTATTTTCCTAATGTTTAATGATGTTGAACATTTCTTCATGGGTCTATTTTTTTATCTATGTATCCTCTTCAGTGAAATGTTTGTATCTTTTTAACTTTGCAATTGGGTTGTTTTGTTGGTTGGTTTTTACTGTAAAGTTTTGAAAGTTCTTTATATATTACAGATACTAGTTGTCCATCAGATGCATAGTTTGCAATTATTTTCTCAGTTTTGTCTTTTTATTTTGTCTCTCATCTTGTCTTTTTATTTTCTTCACCTAGTCTTTTGCAGAGCAAAAAGATGTGGTTCAATTTTTCTATAATGACTTATGCTTTTTGTGTCATATATAAGAACTCTTTGCCTAGCCAGGGACCCCAAAGATTTTTACTCTTTTTTTCTAAATATTTTTCAGGTTTTTTTGTTGTTCTTCTTGTTGTTGTTTTTGAGAGGGAGTCTCGCTCTGTTACCAGGCTGACATGCAGTGGCACGATCTTGGCTCACTGTGACCTCTGCTTTCCGGGTTCAAGTGATTCTCCTGTCTCCATCTCCCGAGTAGCCGGGACTAGAGGCATGCACCACCTTGCACAGCTAATTTTTCTTTCTTTCTTTCTTTCTTTTTTTAGTAGAGACAGGGTATCACCATGTTGGCCAGGATGGTCTTGATCTCTTGACCTCATGATCTGCTCACCTTGGCCTCCCAAAGTGCTGGGATTACAGGCATGAGCCACCGCACCCAACTTGTTTTACAGTTTTTACACTTGACATTTAAGTCCATGATCCATTTTGAATTACTTTTTGTATAAGGTATGAGATTTAGGTTGAGTTCATATTTTTGCCAAATTATGAAATATGATGGGTATTTAATTACTCTAGCACCATTTGGTAAAAAGTCAATCCTTCCTTCACTAATTTGTTTTTTGTCAAAAATCAGTTGAGCATATTTGTGTGGGTCTATTTCTGAGTTGTATATTTTGTTTCATTGATCTCTGTGTCTATCCCTCTATCAGTACCATACTGTCTTGATAGAGTAGCTATGTAGGAAGCTTTCATATGGAGCAGGGTGAACCTTTCCATTTTGTTTCCAAGATTGTTTCAGCTATTCTAAGTCATGTGCCTTTAAAATAGGCTTTCTAAGTTTATTCAAAATTTTTTCTGACATTTTGATAAAAATTGCATAAACATGTAGATCAATTTAAAGAAAACTAACATAGTAAATATTTTGTTGATGTTCTCAAACCAGGAATATAATATGTATTTCCATATATTTAGGTGTTTGATTCCTTTTAACAACATTTTATAATTTTTAATATATGGATCTTGTAATGTTATATTTATATCTAAATATTTAACTTTTATTGTAGCAATTTTAAATTTGTTTTAATTAAATTTTCACATAGTCATTTAGAGTATATATATTTTTTGTTTTATCTTGCTGAATCCATTTTTCTTCTTTTGCTAGATTTTGGGGGATTTTCTGTGTAGACAATCATTCCATCTGAAAATAGGAGCCATATTATTTATTTTTTTCCTCTCTGTATGCCTTTTATCTCTTTTTTTGCCTCATTGCAGTGGCTAACTGTTCCAGTGCCACATTAAATAAGAGCAATGAGGATGGATATTCTTGTCTAAAAATTTCCAATTTTAAGGGAAAAATATTTTGTCTTTCACCATTAAGGAGGATATTCACTGTAGGTTTTCTGTAGATGTTCTTATACAGGTTGAGGTAATATCCCTCTCCTTCTAATTTACTGAAGAGTTTTTATTATGAATGGGTGTTGGGTTATGTCCAGTGCTTTGTATGCCTGGAATGAATCCCACTTTGTCATGATGTACATTTGTTAATACATTGTTAGAATTGGTTTGCTCATCTTTTGTTGAAGAATTTCATCTAAGTTCATGAGATATATTGTTATGTAGTTTTATTTATTTGTACTATCTGTGGTTTTGGTATCAAGTTACTACTGTCCTTATGAAATGAGTTAAGCTGTGTTCCCTCCTCTCATATTTTCTGCAAGAGATCATATAAAATTGATGTTAATTCTTTTTTGAATGATTTATAGCATTCTCCAGCTAAACCATCTGGGCTTGACAATTTTTTCTTCAGGAGGTTTTTAATCATGAATTCAAATTTTTAATGGTTATAATAGGACTCTTCAGATTATCTGATTCAACATTATTTTACTGACTTCCTCATTTGTTATTTTCAACTTTATTGTTTTCTGTTTTTATCTTTACTATTTATTATTTTCTTCTTTCTGCTTACTTTGCTTTACTTTTGAAAAGCTCTTCCTCAGATTGCTTCTTGTTAGTGGAGCTGGGGATGAATCTCCCTTGCTGATGGTGCCCACCTGCTGTCTCTTACTAGGTTGGGGTTGGTAAAAGCAAGACCTGGGTCAACTCTATCAGTTGGATGAGGGTCATAAGACATCCTGCTTCTGTGTTATCTAGTCATAGGGTGCTAAACTAGTTTGCCTTCCTCTTACCATATTTCAAAGTTCTACTTTGGCTGTCTCTTACCTGATGTCCATCATTTACAGTCATTCTTAGTGGAGAGGAGGCTGGAGAAATGAGTCTACATCACTTTGTTTGGTTCAAAAGTTTCTTCTCAGTCTTTTTTTTTAACTTTAATCATTCTAGTAAATGTGCAAATTGTTTTTTTCCCACTCTGTAATGATGCTGACTGAACTTCTTTCCACATGCTTATTTGCCATCTCTATACTTGATAAAATGCCTGTTTAAACATCTTGTCCATTTTCAATTAGGTCAAAATTCTATTTTGTTATTAGTAAATATGACAATTTATTTACATATTTTAGACATTATGATCATTTAATAAAAAGACTGTCCTTTTCGCATTGAAATACTTTGGCATTTTTGTTGGAAATCAGTTGAACACATACATGTAAATATGCTTATGGACAATATTCTGTTTCATTAATCTATATGTCTATCCTTATATCAATACTACACTATCTTAATTATTTTTACAGTAAGTTTTTATATCAAGTAGTTGAGACTTCAACATTTTTTTTTCAAAGCAGTTTTGGTTTGCTTATTCATTACATCTCTATCTAAATTGCCAAGGCACTTTGGTAATATCCACAAAAAAAATTAGCCTCCTTCAATCTTGACTGGGATTTCACTGAATCTATAGAAAAATTTGGGAGACATGACTTCTTAAGAATGTTGTGTCTTCTGATCCACGAAAACAATATATCTCTATTTCTTTCAGCAATGTTTTATAGCTTTCTGTGTACAGTTCTTGTACATATTTGTTAAATTTATCCCTACATATTTCAAGTTTTTATCTTATGCTTTTGCAAATGGTATTTTTAATTTTATTTTCCAATTTTTGTTATTATTATACAGAAATAAAATTTTGTGTATATGTGTATATTGACTTTTTCAAATTCACTTAATATTTCAAATAGATATTCAGTAATTTCTTAGATATTTTCTACATAGGTGATTACATCATGTGTGAATAAAAGCAGTTGTATGTTTTCCTTTCCCATCTACGTGCTTTTTACTCCTTTTTATAGCCTTACTGCATTGTGTAGAGCCATAAATATAATGGTGAATATGTCTGGGGAATGGACATTTTTGTCTTATTCCAAACTTAGGGGGAAAGTAGTCTTTCAACATTAACTATAATGTCAGTTGTAGATCTTTTATAGATACCCTTAATTATGTAGAGTGTATTTCTATTTCTAGTTTTTGAATAACTATAATCACAAATGAATGTCAAATGGGCAGAATGTTGAGCAAACTAATTCAAGTTTAAAAGGCAAATGGTGATGTGGAGATTGAATTGAATCAGTCTAATTCTAGAACTTGAACTCTCTTTTAGTATATCTACTGCCAAAATGAGCCCCAGAACCTATACTCTTAAATTCTATATGCTATTGTCTCTCAATATGGTGTTGTATATTTTAATTTAGAGACACTTTGGATGGAATTAATATATTTTTTATTTCAAAATTAGCCTAGCTTTAATATTGTATCTGGGAGGCAATATCCATTCAACTTCTCCTTCCATACAGTGATTGGCATATGGTCTTATATCTGTTAAGTAATAGTGTATTAAATAAATATATGACATAATCATCTATGTAGAAAGTCTCTATGTAGAAAGTGTCTCTATAATCTATACAACTCCGTTAAACTTTTAAAACTATTATAATTAAGAATGTGTTAAATATCTTAAATGGAATTAAGATTACATAGTCAAAAGTTTACTTTAATATCAATATTTTAAAGGATAGTTATTGTGGTAACTATAACAACCTTAGTACTCAAGATTATTTTGGATGGGTCTTCAAATTTGAAAAGACTATGATTAAGAGAGAATAAAATTTTAACTATTCCAGCAGATGGAGTCCAGTCAAATGCTTTTATTATTTCAATCTTTTGTACACAGTTTATTGTGACCAAAATGCCATCTTCACCTTCTTAATATGTCAAAATCCAGTTCATCCTTAAAAACTAACCACTGTTCTATGAAGATGGTAAGTAATTACTGAGCCCCTATTTTTTCTATAAGCTGAGAAAACAGCAATTCATAAGATAAATCATGTCCTACTCATCTGGAACTTCCCTTTTAATGGTGATGGTAGGTAGGGAATGGGGACAGAAAATGAACAAATACACAAATGGAATGGGCCAAATAGAAAACTAAAACATGGTGTATTGGTCCACTTTCACACTGCTATAGAGAACTAGCTGAGACTGGGTAATTTATAAAGGAAAGAGGTTTGACTCACAGTTCCATATGGCTGGGGAAACCTCAGGAAACTTACAAACATGGTAGAAGGCGAACGGGAAGCGAGGACCTTCTTTACATGGCAGCAGGAGAGAACAGAATACAGTGAAGGAGAAAGAGCCCTTTACAAAACCATCAGATCTCATGAGAACCTACTATCATGAGAACAGAATAAGGGAAACTCCCATTCACAATTGCTACAAAGAGAATAAAATACCTAGGAATACAATTAACAAAGGATGTAAAGTACCTCTCAAAGGAGAACTACAAACCACTGCTCAAAGAAATAAGAGAGGACACAAACAGATGCTGGAGAGGATGTGGAGAAATAGGAACACTCTTATACAGTTGGTGGGAGTGTAAATTAATTCAGCCATTGAGGAAGACAGTGTGGCAATTTCTCAAGAATCTAGAAATAGAAATTCCATTTGACCCAGCAATTCCATTACCGGGTATATACCCAAAGAACTATAAATCGTTCTGCTATAAAGACACATGCACACATATGTTCATTGGAGCCCTGTTTACAATAGCAAAGACCTGGAGCCAACCCAAATGCCCATCAATGATAGACAGGACAAAGAAAATGTGGCACATATACACCATGGAATACTACGCAGCCATAAAAAATGATGAGTTCATGTTCTTTGTAGGGACTTGGATGAATCTAGAAACCATCATTCTCAGCAAATTGAGGCAAGAACAGAAAACCAAACACCACATGTTCTCACTCATAGGCGGGTGTTGAACAATGAGCACACGTGGACTCAGGGAGAGGAGCAGCACACACTGGGGGCAGTTGGGGCTGGGGAGGGACAGTGGGTGGTGAGAAGGGCTGGGAGGGATTACATGGGGAGAAATGCCATATATAGTATGCATCTATGCAACAACCCTGCATGACCTGCACATGTACCCCAGAACCTAAAGTAAAATTAAAAAAAAAAATCAGCAAAAAAATAAAATAAAATGCCCATATTTAAATCTGCTCTTTAACAATGTAGCATGTGTATAACAATAATATCTATCTTTTTGGAAAAAAAAGTCTTGAAGGAGAATTTGTGAACTTACTCAAAGATTTAAAGTAATGTGCAAATAGATAAAATGCTATAAGTCCTAAGCTATTGAGCTAGAGTAGGTCACAAAGGCTAGTTGTGGTTAAAAGACTACAAGAATTACTTTCACTTTGATTTGTTATCGAATAAGCTAATAAGTATCATATGAATGTACTCAAGATCAAGGATGTGAATGGGACACAGCACCCCAGCATGTCCTTCTCTTCATAAGAGGCATGTACTGTTGGGAAAAGCTGCAAAGGAGAAAGGACTTACAGAGTGCCTACATAAATTGGTTATGAGTAACGCATAAACAAGGAAAAACCAACTGCAGAAGGCCGCAGGAGGCCTTTAAGGAGGAAAGCCTCTCTACATTTTTCTTGTGTCTTACTTTTTGTGCCTCTTTCTCTTTTTTTTTACACACATCCTTTTCCCATTTTTTGACATACCTTAACCCTTCTTCTAACATTTTTCTCCCCAGAGCGGGACTTGCCTTGGGCTGCTGGTTTTTCCCGTTGGCACAGGCATTGCACCTTTTTACCTGCAAGGTATCCGACACACATTCTTGAACCATTTTGTTGCTGCTGTTGCCTTTTAAGATATTACGTAGGCTTTGCAACTTATTAGTTAATTAGGAATTTTTTTTTTTTTTTTTTTACTGAGGAGCAAAAGTAATAAAGTGAAGGCCCCCTGGTCCCACTTTTTCACTTAATCTGTCTTTCTCACATTCCTTTGTCACCACCAAACTCGGGGTACCCATGGGTAATGTGGGGCTCATGGATTCCCTACATACTGGTGCCCAAAGTGGGACTCATAAATCCCTGCATTCTGGCACCCAATGTGTGGGGCTCATAAATTCCCTACATGAACGAGGTGGTTTGTGGGGCACACAGGGAGTAGGGCATGTGCATTTTTAGAAGAGCTCAGCACTCTTTCCTTACATTGGTCTGGGGCAAAGCCACCTCCACACTTAGGTGTCTACCTGCTATTACAAATTTCATGCTATGCCACTTATTTCCATGTTGTAATTCTTACTGTGTCTGGCTATGGCCTACCTTAGTATTTTAAAAAATAGTCCAAGGAAGGGTGGTAATATCGTTAAAATGTTCTTTCTATTATTTTTTTTTAGAGACAAGTTCTCTGTTGCCCAGGCTGGAGTGAAGTGGTATTATGATTGTAGCTGACTGTAAACTCAAACTTCTGGGGTCAAGTGATCCTCCCACCTCGGCCTCCTGAGTAGTTGGGACTAAAGCACATGCAATCATGACTGGCTAATTATTTTTTTTTAACTTTTAGTAGAGATGGGTTCTCGCTATGTTGCACAGGCTGGTCTTGAATTCCTGGCCTCAAGAGATCTCCCACTCGGCCTCCCAAAGTGCTGGGATTATAGGTGTGAGCCACTGCTCACTGCTTAAATTTTAGAATCTGTGAATATTATGATATTACATATCTACATATGTAGATATTACATATCTACATACATATGTATGATATTACATATCTACATATCTAACTCCCCATAATTGTGGTTTTCAACAAGAAGTATGTTTTGTTATTAGTGCAGTACTTGTTTGGGTTTCTCTGTGATTCTTGGAGACAAGAACCAATGCATCTATGTGTAATTTTTTTATCTAAATGTAAACTTTACATCTGAAGAAAGTTATGTTTATTGTGACGATAGAGGTTACTATAAATTAAACCATGTAATTTTATTAGATTTGATGACAATTTAATAACTTCATTAACATACTTCAGTAGGGAGATACAGGAAAAACACTCTTAAACACATACATACATACAGTTTAAGTATTGTAATTGCCATTAATTCTCATAGAGAAAGGCAATTTATGCATTTCCAAATACCAGCTAAAAATCTCTACATGCATATTCTAAAAACTCTAAAATCCAGTATACCTAAACAGAAAACCATCAATTTCCCCAGCCAACCGTGAGTTATCTCCTGGACTCCTTTGAAAATAGAGTATTTCATTCTACTTTAAAGAAAATGAAATTGAATATTGCAGGTGATGTCATATAAGTGAGGCATATGCGTGAAAGAGGAAAAGGAACTCCATCTGGGAACT
Source organism: Plecturocebus donacophilus (assembly GCA_004027715.1). Lineage (NCBI taxonomy): Eukaryota > Metazoa > Chordata > Mammalia > Primates > Pitheciidae > Plecturocebus > Plecturocebus donacophilus. The sequence goes on along the minus strand of PVKP010000808.1, from coordinate 25,139 downwards.
CTTCTTAGTGGAAAAGCTTTGTTCTTCCTCATGAAATTAGTGAAGAAATGCACATTTTTTTGTGTGACTAAAATCTTAAATAATTAACCAAATATTTTTATTAGAAAACCAAATATGCAGCCTAGTTGAATCAATAAAAGAGCTTCCACTGTATACTTTAGTCTTGGCACTTAGGCTTAAAACTCCAAAGTAACATTTATTGAACTTTGTTTCCAAATTGTGTTAATAGATCTAAAATAAATTTTATGTTGTACTAGGCTTAGTAATTGCTGCAAGCTATTCCTCTCTCTCAGAAAATTATAATGCATGTTGTCATACTAAAGGCTCTGAGAGGTCCCGAAGGAAAAATATTAACTATTTAACTTTACAAAAAAGAGTGTTTTTTTTTTTTCAAAAAAAATGTTTTGACAGTCAAATGCCTGTCTCCACATTCTTTTTCAAATTTATCCTGTTAAAAACTAGATAAGCAATACTTTCCAGAGTTACTTTGCTTCTCGTCCTCTCTCATTGCTAGGTACAGTTAGGCTCCACATCATGATGCTTAAGTCAACTACGGATTACATATACGACTGTGGCCCAAAATCATTTAATGGAGCTGAAATTTTTCTATCACCTAGTAACATTATAATGTCGAGAGCAAAGCATTGTTCACATGTTTGTGTGATGCTATGTGGTAAAGAAACCTACTGCACTGCCAGTCCTATAAAAGTTAACACATACAGTTATGTACAGTGAATAATATTTGATGGTAAATGACTGTATTACTGGTTTACTACACTGAACTTTTTATCATTATTTTCTAGTGTATACTTTACACTTAATTTTTTAAAATCAGCTGTAAAACAGCCTCAGGCAGGTCCTAAAAGAGGTATTCCAGAAGGCATCATGATCATAGGCGATGACAGTTCGTGCATGGTATTGCCCTGCAGGCCTCACAGTGGGGCAAGACTAGGGGGTGGAAGGTAGTGATATTGTTGATCCTCAGCCAGTGTAGGCATGGGTTAGTCATGTATATTTGTGACTTGGTTTGTAACAGAAAAAGTCTAGTAAGTTTAAAAAAAAATTAAACTTAGGAAAAAGCTTAGAGTATAAGGCTATAAATATTTTTATGGCTCTACATTTGTATTTTAAGCTGTGTTATTACAAAAGCGTCAAAAACCTTAAAAATTTAAAAATAAACTTTAAAAAAGTGACAGTAAGGTAATGTTAATTTATTATTGAAGAAAGATCAATTTTTAAAATAAAGTCAGTGTAGCCTAAGTGCACAGTGCTTATGAAGTCTACAGTCATATACAGTAATGTCCTAGGCCTTCCCATTCATTCACCACTTACTCACTGACTCACCCAGAACAACTTCCAATGCTACAAAGTCTATTCATGGCCTATATAAGGATGTGGGGTCTGCTTTTTTATCTTTTCTGGTGTATTTTTACTGTACATTTTCTATGTTTAGAAATCGTAGCCTAGGAGCCTACAGGGTCTAACACTACCGCATTTCTTATGTTCCTATTCTGTGCTGCCTGCCCATGTCCCATTTCCCCCATCCTTGTTTAGAGTCTCTTCTGGTCTCCTGGGGCTCGCCCTTAACCCATATTCCTCTCTGGTGCTCTGCCTTTTGCAACTCTACAAGGTGTTGGCAGCTAAATTCTCTTCCAGCAGAGCTCTGATCATGTCACAGCCTCTTCTGTGCTTGTCAGTCCAGTGCATCTGCTCTGCAGCTTTTCCTTCCTGTGGCCACTAGTTATCTTTTCAAAACATCACTCTATTACAGCATAATCCCAGCTCTCAACTTTTAAGATCTCTCATTTATAACAGAATGCCAGTTCATGCATGGCACCCGAAGCTTTTTACAGGCTTTCACCTAACTTTCCAGTAAGTTGCTGCTTCTTCCATTTTCTCTGCCACTCCACTACCACTAGACAGGCACCAAACCCTCTGCTCACGTCCTCATAGAAGTGTTTGCTATTGCTGGAACATCCTATACTTTTTCACAGCTATATTTCTCTGTCCACATTGACCTTTGCTCTCATCTCCCAGACAGATGTTATTTATTTTTAATGACGATTGTAATTTATTTCTATATTTTATGGTAAACAGATTTTTATGCTAAACAGATTGTCTCATTTTTCTACCACTGTAATCTTCATTTAGATAGAAAATGAGTCTTACTTATATTGGTATCTTTTGGACTATCTTGTACATAGTATGTGTTCAATTACTAATCTTTGAATTCCACTTTCTTTTCATTGAGAAACAGCTGTGTGGTAGTGAGAAACACTTAAATCCTGCTATTTTAGGCCACTTGTTAAAACATACTCTTGGCTTAATCATTCTCAAACAGGATCCTAACTGTTAGTATAAAATAGCATATATTTTCTTATCCCTGCTTTCCTATGTGTTCTACTTACTCAGTTTGTACTGAATATAATAGGAAACCAACCAATTATTCATCACTTATTCATTTGAACATTTGTGGGTTGACTGCCTAATTGCTTTTAGCTGACACTCTGCCCTGACCTGTTTTTATTGGAGATAATTAAGTTGAATTCAGTTGACTCTTTTAAGAAAAATTTAGTAGCTGTCACTGAAGTCAAAAAGACCTATCCATTTGTCCTCTAATTATCCAACAAGCATGGAGAAAAAGAAGGTTTCAGGTATGCAAAAAGAATAAGTGTGGCTGTCAGCCACACTCCATACCACAACCCTTCCTCTGAGCATTTACCATACATGCTACTGGTGCAATAATAATAACAATAATAATAATAATAATAGGCATTGAATTGAGACATGGTAATGATTTGATACAAATTTTAATAGAAGCTGAATTGAAAACAGATAAGTAGGAAAACTATCTCATTTAAAATAAAATAAAATTGGGAAAACAAAAGAAGAGCTATACAAGGATGAAAAATAAAAGAAAGTATAATCTTAAAACAAAAATAGAGTCCCTACAAAGAAAAGCAAGGTAAGGTGACAAAACGTAATCAGTGAGACTGAGTGTGGTGGCTCACACCTGTAACCCCAGCACTTTCGGAGGCCAAGGCTGGAGGATTACTTGAGACAAGATTTTGACACCAGAAGGGCAACATAGTGAGACTCTATTTCTATAAACACAAATAAACAAACAAACAAAAAGTGAGATAATCAATGAAGTCTATGATTTTGTCTTATATTAAGGTCCTAGACTACATATCTCTTGATTTGTGCCAAAAAAAATCATTATTATTCATTAAACTGTAAAATAAACTTTATTCACACATCTTATTTGTTTTTATTTGTATTTCTCACATTTTTTAATTTTTTTCTATTTGATTGTAACCATGTTTATTTTTCAGTTAAATTCTTAATTAATCAAGAATGATTTTTAGTGTTCCTTGAACATTGAGAATTTATTTGCGAAATGCATACTAATTGTGAAAACTATTAGATTGGTCCCACTTATATATAAGAGAAATCTATTTATTGTTTTATTATCTTAGGTTTAATGCTTTTAATATTTGTCTTGGACAATTCTGTTTGTGACCAATACTGCGTTTATTTCAGTGCCAGCAACTTTCCATTGGAAATGTCTATTTATTTAGTCAATAAATGCTTATGGAATGCTTATTGAATACTTAATGTCTACTAATTTTTTTTAAAGAGAGTAGAAATGTGATATAGAATAGAATTACGATGTGTGCTCGATGACAGTAGAGGCCATTTCTCTTTTGTTCACATCTAGCAGTTCTTGGCATAAAGGAGATGATCAGTAGGTAAGTCTTGAATGAATGAATGAATGAATGAATGCTTTAAATAGGTTTCTAACCAGAGAGATAGACAAAATCTAGAAATGCAGGGTATTTTACAGTTTTTATTTATGTGTTTATAGTATCTTGTTTCTAATCCCCACATGTAGAGGGAGATAGCCAAGCTTTATGAAAAAGCAGCCGGCCATAATACAAAAACACCAATGAACTTGTAGAGAGTGAGACACAGACTGCCCAAGATGCTGGCTGATTATGTTAGAGTTCTTTGGTGCAAAGAAACAAAAGCCAACTTCAACTAAAAGAAATGTATTTTGGGATATTTGAATCTCACACAATTCATGGGAAAGGTGAGGAAACTTGCCTAGATATAGGCAGAGTGCAAGTTAGCTATAGATTCTAGGAAAAGGATGTACAGAAACAGCAGGAAATATTTGTTTAGGGAGTCACTGCTGGGAATAAATAAATGGCAATTGTTTTCATTGTCTTTGTCACTCTGTTTAAGATTCAATGAGGTCAGCCTGCATCATGCCTCCATGTCTTAGCTAGGAGACGACAGAACACCTAATTAAATTCCTGAAGATAGTATCCAATGGGGAATATGTAATTCTTAAGAGGGAACCAGAGTACTATTAGGAAATGGAAATAAATTCTAGGAAAACCCAAAAGAAACAATGTCGGCTATACTAGTTGTATGAACTGAAGCATGTCAAGTGCTGTGAACGGTGTGGGATTTTTAGACTACTTAGAAGCTCACAAGTTAGCTAGCTACCATATCATACATGCCAGCTGTCATCAGAAACAGACATAAGATATAGATTTGGGTTAGAGACAAAGAACTTTATTACTCATAGCACAGCAAGAAGCATGAGATCCATCTTTGCACTGGTTTTTGTCTCACCCCAAGCTCCACTCAGATGATTTAGAGGCAAGCACAGAAGAATGTTGCATGCATAGAGGTTGTGCTGAGGAACCCAGAGCCTAAGAAACCCTCAATCTTATAAAGAGGCCACTAACAGACTTGCTCAAACTTTGCCCTGGAGAGAGCCATTGTCTTTATTAACTTAGGCAATAAAGAAATCATCCTCTGCATTGGAAGTATATTATGTCTCCAAGGCTATTTACTACACAATATCTTTGGGGTTTTAAGTATTACATATTTATATTTTATATTAATTTTCATTTATATTATATTTTATATTTTTATAGTTACTTATTTTTTAACTTTTATTTTAGGTTTGGGGGTCCATAGGAAGGTTTGTTACATAGGTAAACACATATCATGCGGGTTTGTTGTACAGATTATTTCATAACCCAGGTATTAGGCCCAGTATCCAATAGTAATCTTTTCTGCTCCTCTCCCTCCTCCCATCCTCCACCCTCAAGTAGACCCCAGTGTCTGTTGTTTCCTTCTTACACAAATATCTTTGAAAGGTAATAGAGAATGGAAGGTGTCACAGGATGGGCAAAAACATGAGACCCATGGAAAATTGTCTCCCAACAAGATAAGAGTGTGAGTTAAGATGTGTAAAGGAATGCTGGCAGATGAATGTCTGATTTAAGTCAAAGGTGGAAGAAGAAGCCAATGTCCAAAACATTAGAACTAAAGGTCAAAAGAACTAGAGAATAAAGATAACATTAGGATCACACAGCTAAGAAATTTGGGTTTTGCAGATTCAGAGAAAGCCAGGTGCTAGTGCTGATATTAGCAATGAAGTTATCCTAAAACCCTGATTGTTATTTGTTGCTGGGGGCCAGGCTGGCTTATAACGTCAAGAAGAGCATGTACATTTTGTGCCTCTATCTATTTGGTAGAATTTGAAAAATTATATGCATTTATTTGTGACGAAGGTGTGGGAGCACATAGAGATCAGGCAAAGCTCAGTTTGGGATTCAGCCAAGAATTCAACTTCACTCCATTGCCTTGGTTATGAAGGACTTAACCTCTGACATCACCTTAGTGAAAGAGTACTTAACTTTGACACTGCCTTCAAGGAGCTCTTCTTTGGTGTTAATTCCTAGCATAGCAACAGGACTCTTCATAGACTTCTAAGAGGGAAGAAGACTGTGGTCATCATGCTTTAAAATATTTTCCCCATCAATATGTCTTACTGTGTGTGATATAGATATCTTCTCTGCCTATGCTCACAGGTACTTCCTTGGAGAACAAAAGCCAAATTCCGTCACTGTCGGTTGGTCTCAGCCCTTCCCACAGGGCAGTGATGAGAGTACAAATGTGGGACCTGAACCAAGAGTGACACCCTAAAACCTTAATGAGAGAAGATAGGCAAGTATGAGCAAGTTCCCTTATTTGCCCTGCCTACACCTATTTCTCATGAAAGGTGCCTTTTAGGAAGAGTTGAAGAAGCAGTTCTTGGTTTCTGTTTTAAAAATACATCAATCTCTTAAGTGTAAACATTAGTATTAAAGATAAAAATTCTGAAGGTAAACTCTTTTTTTGGTATTTGAAACTAAAGCACAAGATTTTAGTGGTTGAAGTGAGTCAGGACTTACAGCAGTCAGCCCCATGTAGAAGAAAGATTCTACCTAAACAATTAAAAAACATTTTTTAAGAGAAATAAAACCTGCTAAGTCATTTTTGAAATTTAAGCAATGAAGACCCAGAGAGAATATAAAATAAAATGTCAACTATACAAGAATTGTATGATCATTTATAAAGTCAGATACAATCTTTTTTGGAAGTATTTCCCCTTTTTCGTAGTATTCCTATTCAAATGTTGAATAATTACAGTAGCCATGCATATGAAAGAAAACTTTGACTTCATTTCACTTAAAGCTGTTATTTAGGATGTATTTAAGTCAAATATATTTTCAATGGAGTGTTTAAGAATAAAGACTTGAAGGTTATCCAGAATTTCCAATGGGTGTAAAGTAATTTTTAAATAAGAATAACTATTCTTCTAAGGTCTGAAATGCATATTTGGGTTGGTTTAACAACTCTCACTTTTTTAGTCAATTGGTTTTTAAGTTGAGAATAACAGTTATCACTGCAATGGATGATGTTCTGGTGCTACTTAAAATAATAATTTAGACATAAAGTTTGTCTTGAGTCAGTGGATTTTCAAATCTAGCTTGTCATCTGAATCACTTAGCAGCTTCCCAGCATTTCTGAAAATCAGTTCTGCTTATGAAGTACTGCATCGGGTCATCTTGTTCTACTTCCTCCTTTAACAGAATGACTCAGAAAACTTAGTTTCATTCGTATGACAGATCTTCTTAATCCCTGTTGAATGATTTTCCATCCCCACCTCAACCCCTAAGATTTTATGTTTCTATTTTCACATCGATTTTGCTAACATTCTTTCTTCCCTAAAAGGGAGTCCACAGTGAAGATTCATTATTTCAGAGGCGACTGGATCATATTTCCTTCTTCAACCTGTCACACAGAGAACAGAGGTGCTTCTGTTTTCCCATCAGGGATCAGCACAGGAAACAGCAGCATATATCCCAGTTGTGAGTAATTTTTCAAGTGGAGAAAGATCACCATGGTATATGAAATACAACCGAAACACGTAAGACACGTTATCAACTTGAATGTGTGTACAGTAAAAAATATTATTGGGTTTTCTACTATTACTATCTATAAGCATATCTAAATATCTAAGAAGTCTAAAGCTTTTATAAAGAAATAAGTCTAAGAATTAGAACAAAAATCCTATCAAATGCAAGAAAACTTTTCATTTTACTTGTGTAAATTTTCCAGGGTTCCTTTGTATATTCTTTACCTGGATTCTTCCAATGATAACATATTACATTACTGCAGTACATTTACTAAAACTGGGAATTGACATTAGAGCAATACTGTAACAAAATCATAGACTCTACTTGTTTTTCACAAGTTTTTATATGTACTCTTTTTTTTTTACAGTTATTTGAAACTTTATCAGATATATCCTGAATTAGTAGTCCATATAGTTCAAAACAAATAAAAACTAGCGGAGTTTGCAATAAAGATTAAGTTATTACTATGTGCAGACAATGTCATTGTATATTTAGAAGAGCCCAAGTGAATCATCTGAAAAACTATCTGATAAGTAATGAGAGGTTTCAATAAAAAAGAAATATATAATATATATTTTTAATCATTTTCACATATACAAACAATAACTGAGTATAACATGTAGTATCAGAAATGGACTGAAATAATGTTTTTAATCTATTAGAATGGAAAAAATCCAAAAACTTGATTTAAAATAATCTCTTTTTATAAAGTCTATGAGAAATAGGCATGATCACACATTGCAGATAGGACTAGGAACTGCCACAGTCCCCATGAAAAGCAATTTACTTATATTAGAAAATTGTAAATTCGTTTACTCTTTGACCTAGCAATCCCATTTTGGTAGTTTACCTACAGATATGCCTATACCTGTTTGAAAGTATGTATGTACAACTCTATTCATTGAAGCATCGTTTTAATAATTAAAAGATAATTGGCCAACAATGATGAAAGTATAGCACAAAAATGAAAATGATATTGGCAAGAAATTTGAAAACCATATCCATTAGTAGGAGACTGATTCAATAAATTATTGTCTATTTAATGAAACACTCCGCAACTGTAAAAAAAAAAAGAAAGAAAGAAAGAAAGAGGTAGTTATCTATGTACTAATCTTTTAGTAAAGATTAGTAAAACTCTCCAAGATGTTCTTTTATGTGAGAAAAAACTTGGTGTAGAACAGTGTGTATCTTATACTTCCTTTTGCATATGAAAAGTGACAAAATGTCTGCATGAAACAACCGCTGGAAGGGCGCATAAAAAGCTAATCACATGGTCTACATATGGAAAGAGGGGAATAGAAACTCTCAGCTCACAGGGCAAAGATGGAGTAGACTTTTCACTGGATACCATCCTTTCATTTACCAAGTGAATGTATTCCCAATTTAAAATAAGTCAATGAAACTGATATTTTTGTGTTTTTTTTTAAACTTCTTGTCCAGCTCAATATTCTGAAATATTATTTATTCATTTGGAGCCCTTTTACTCATTTTTTTCTGAATGCAAGTAGGTCCCATCTGCCAATTTGTACTGGAGTCATGCCATGATGACTCATTACAGTGTCACCTTAGCATGTCCTGGTTGCAATCTCATGAACTAGCTAAGGATGCCAAACTTATTTCCTGCCTGAACTACAGGACTTAGCTAAGGTGTGAACTTTTTTAGTCAGGCTTAATTTCAAATCTGGTATTTACCATTTCCTACCACTCTGACCTTAGGCAGATTACTTAACCGCTCACATCTTGTTTCCTCTTTGTCAAATGAAGATAATACACTCACTACAAGGTTGTGAAGATTAAAGGAGTTAACATTATGAAACACCTGTTGAGGCACTAAATAAATGTTAGTTGCCCTTTTCTTTTTCTCTTTGATTTCCACATGGCTTGCTACATTAGGCAAACTATTTTAAATTAACTGACTGGAATCAAATGTGTCTCTTATTTATTCATTAATAAATTGCACAGTCATCGATGACTTGATTATTATGATTAAGAGTAGTTCCTATTTAACTTTTTACTCATACAAGTTCTTCTTTTGCTGATATTGTGACCAAGACTATAGTTGGCCTTCTAGATGTTCAAACTGGGTAAATAGTTTTTAATGCATAGCATATTCCTTCATAAAATGCTAATTGCTGGCTTATGGATTTTTTGGAAAAAGTTTATTTCATCAAAACTCTAAATAGATTTTTGATGCAGACAACCTTATTTTTTTCCCTAGCTAGTCGGAATTGATTTTATTGTGTGAAGTTGCATGCTTTGATTTAGAGACCAGAAGTAGAACACACTTTTATTCTTGAAGAATGTCATGTTAGTAATAGAGGTGAGGCAGAGATAAATAAGAAAAAGATGAAAGCAGATTAAAAGTCAAATTAACATCTGCACTACTTTCTCTTCAAAGATTAGTAAATACTCTGAAATATTCTCCTTAGAAAAATGAAGCTACAAGTTAGCTCGTCCAGTGGGTACCTGTGATTTATTTGAGAATTTCCATGCACACAATTATTAAAACTAATGAATTGTCAAAAAAAAAACCCACCTTGTTCTGACACTTTATTACAGAATGATTGCAATAGGTATAAAAGCTATCAAAATACAAGAAAGAAGTCAGGCTGAATTCTGAATACAGCAAAAACTAGTGGGAGATTTGTAACAAAAGAGCAGGTCAGAGAGTCAGGTTGGTAGATAAAAATTTACTAAGTGGAGACATCAAGGGCAGTAGGGGGTCTGGTGAAACTGACCTAACAACTCTTGCTGAAGACAGCCCAGAATGACCAGGTATTGAGGGTAGGGCATGAGGAATCTGATTATTAATAGATGCTAAGAGTGATCAAATATCAAGGGTGAAGAGATTCTCTCTAAACTAACTTAGCAGGATTCTTGCTATAAATGGACACTGAAGAATAGGGGAGGAAAACCCTGGGTTGAAACCTAGTTGAGAAGAGGGCTTAGAAGAGCCTGACTACAGTTTGGTCAAAGAGAGAGTCTTTGTCAGAACCTTATAGCTGAAAGTCAAGATTTAAAAATAAGACACATTTCTTCAAAAGGCTGGCATTTGGTCCCCCAAATATATTTCTGAAAAAGTATCCTGAAATTTTATGTTATAAATGAATAAGTTATCCTTGAGGACAATCTATAATGGAAATCATATTGCAAGATTTATAGCTGTATGTGATTCATCACAGCATTACCATATGAAAAAGAGCCAAAGGACAACAAAAATTTCATATTGACAGAATAAACAAAGCCAGCTTTCTCTTCATCATCTCTTGCCTTTATTGGATGAAAACACTTTTCACCAAGTTCTGAGAAAAAAAAAGATGTTCTTGGAATATGTTGACCAATAACATCACGAATGGCCCCTATAATTGCCTCTAAATAATATTTTTTTAAAAAACAGAATGTATAGGGAAAAAATCACCAAAGCTTGAGTGGTTTTGTTTTGTTTTGTTTTGTTTTAATAGGAAAAGCCTTTTGCTGATGTGCATGCATATGCAGTTTCTAGTAGCCTTTATGTGGGACATTTGCCTATACCAATGGTGAGTTCTTTCAATCAGGTTATAGGTGGAAAGGTCGTAAGAGAGAAACATTGGTATGAAGCTTCTTACAGAGCTTCTTACAGAGCATGTTGTTGAAACATCCACTATCTCAAGCATTTATCCTTTCTTTGGTTACAAACATTTTGTAATGTTTGGTTACAAACAGTTATTATAAAATGTACAATAAATTATTGATGACAGTAATCACTATTGTGCTATCAAATAATAGATCTTATTCATTCTAACTGTACTTTCTGTTCCCATTAACCACCCCATTTTCTTCCTCATTCATTATCCTTCCCAGACTCTGATAACCATTCGTCTACTATCCAACTCCATGAGTTCAATTGTTTTAATTTTTAGCTCCCCCATATAAGGGAGAACATGCAAAGTTTGTCTTTCTGTGCCTGACTTATTTCACTTAGTATAATGATCTCCAGTTCCAACTATGTTGTTGCAAATGACAGGATCTCATACTTTTTTATGGCTGAAGAATACTCCACAGTGCATATGTACCACATTTTCTGTATCTATTCAACTGTAGGTGGACACTTAGGTTGCTTACAAATCTTGGCTATTATGAAAGTCCTGCAACAACATGGGAGTGCTGACATACTGGTTTCCTTTCTTCTGGGAATATACATAGCAATGAGATTGTTGGATTATATGGTAGTTCTATTTTTAGTTTGAGGAATCTCCATACTATTCTCCGTAGTGATTGTACTAATTTACATTCCCAACAACAGTTAATGAGAATTCCTTTTTCTGCACATGCTTGCCAGCATTCATTTTTGCATGTCTTTTGAACAAAATCCATTTTAACTGGGTGTATTCTCTTCAATCCACAGGCAAAAACTTTCATCTACCTTCCCAAATTAAAATATCAACTCTTCAGAATTACGGGAAGAAAAATTAAACAGTGTCTATCAGGTTTCTACAATAAGAAATTGAGAATTTCACTTTTTCTTGATCATCTTAACAAATTTAAATTTTAATATTTTGCCCCTCAAAAGGAAACATCTTTTAGGGCACAGAGTTAGTTATTCTGGTGATTTGGAGAGACAATCAGCAGGAGGTGGTACTCTTGCTGATCTTAGGCAAGAGGAAAGTTAACCCTGTAATAGCTTTGGGGGATTGAGCCATCTGGTTTTACAGTTCATTACCCTTTCACTCTCAGGAGCAACACATTCTGTGAGGAGTTGCTCTTTGCTTGCTGAGTAGTTTAGAATGGAATATAACAATGGGATTAAATTCATTCTGCTGCCCTGCAGGTTTCCATCCCCAGGGTGCCCTCAATTTGAAGAATAGTAACATCAGCTCAGGAGTTGGGGAAATGAGAACAGCAGGCAGAACACATGGGCGTAAGGCAATCAAGGGATGTGTTTGTAAGGAAATAGCCTATTTAGTATGAAGCCAATAGGCAAAGCCAGAAACAGAGCCAGCCCTGCAAACACAGCCACAGTGCACAGTCAAAAGACAGGCTGCACTTTGAACTGACCAGAGCACAAGAAATGCCTTTCCTGGGGAATCCGTAAATTTTGGTAAAATCTAATTTAGAGATTTTTTTCTTTTTTCTCTTCTTTTTTAAGGAGAAATAACTTGTAAATTACAGAAAATCCTCTTTGCCCTCGTCCTCCTCAGCCTAGGGAGCTGTGAAGAAAATACAGTTTACCAGAAGTTTAGATTCCATACACTGTACTAAGACCATTATATACAGTTAAAAATGTAAGGCATTTTATAAAATAAGTTTTATTAACTATATTATATGAATTAAGGAAATAATTTTAGAGAGGTTAAATAATTTAGTCATTGTCAACAAAGTAAGTAAAAAGACAGAGCCAAGATTTTTATTTGTCATTATTGAATGCTAGCTGAAAGAAAACCTGAAGAATCAGCTGTAAATTTAGGCATCTATGGATGAGTCCAGTAAACTGAGATTGCAAAATGTAGGAAACAAAATAATAAAATATAAAGGGTGACAATATTGTCTCTGAATTCATACAATCAATAAGGAAAATGTTACATAGTTGTTTTGTACCTTACATATAAAAAAGAACAATAGGCACAACTTAAATTTATAATTGTTTAGTAATAATAAATTATTTTGTGATAGGAAGAATTTAAGGGTGACGATCCTCAGAAAATGAAGAAAATTAAAATATATGTGATTTTGATGAAAAAGATCTACCCACAGGGAGGATTTAGAATGAAATGATCTCTTAATTGTTCTCTTAATTATTGCCTTTTAATTACGAGATAAGGAAAAGTTATCAAAACTGAAGATACACCAGTCGATGTAAAAGAAAAGAGGACCAGATAATCAGGGTCACCTGAGTTTCTCCCTGTTTTCTGAGCTTTTTAGGCAGAGAGCTTCGATAGGAAAACCTCCAGGAGAATTTTTCAACAGTTTCAGAAAATGAGATTCTGTCATGTTGTTGACATGGTTTTGAATGTGTGGGGAGTGGAAGAGTTGCCACAGGAATCTGGTTATCGTTGAAAATGTATTAGTCTGTTCTCACACTGCTATAAAGAAATACCTGAGACTGGGTAATTTATAAAGAAAAGATGTTTAATCGACTCATCATTTGGCAGTCTGTGCAGGAAGCATAGCTGGAGAGGACTGAGGAAACTTACAATTACATGGCGGAAGGCCAAGGGAAGCAGGCTGTCTTCACATGGCCGGAGCATGAGGAAGAGAGCAAAGCAGAAGGTACTACACACTTTCAAACAACCAGATCTTGTGAGAACTCACTATCAGGAGAACAGCAAGAGGGAAATCTGCCCCCATTATCCAGTTGCCTCCCACCAGGCCTGTTCTCCAACACTGTGGATGATAATTCAACATGAGATTTGGGTGGGGACACAAACCCAAACAATATCAGAATATCAGGAAAGAAATAAGATGAAACTGTAAGCTATTATGTATAAACCAATTTTGGAGTAAGGCTTTGATACAAATTCAATGTCCTTACTGAAACAAAACAATAGAAACCAAACACTGACTACCAAAGCAATTCACAACTGAAGGTATTTTCATTAATAAAACCACAACAATAAACTGTTTTCATACCTTTTCACTGTGATTCATCAAGTAGCAAAAATAAATAAGGCTTAGTTAGCTGTCTTTCAGTGAATCTTGAGGATTAATGGTGCTGTGCTTTCTGTTAGTATGAAACATAAATTCCATTCGTTAAGGATTCAAATGCTAAACTGGAAAATCTTTCACAGCTACATGTGTGGTTTATTCCTGGCAAAATTATCTTTGCATCAATGTTAATTTATGCAGTACATGTGCAGGAGCAAAACAAAGAAAAATCTGATTTTTTTTTTTAAATAGCATGTGATGTATTAGAAAGATCACTGAGTTAGCACCCAGGAGACCTAGAAAGTAACCTACACTTTGCTGTCCTTTGTTCCATATCCCTTCCTTGGCTACTTTTCTATGCATCTGTGAATTAGAAATAATAATTCCTATTCTTCCAGCTGTTCATATAATTATATGAAAATATCTTCCCAAGCATAAAATGAGAGATACTATATCTAGATTTTAAATACTGGTGACTATTAATTTTGAGACTTGATTGAAAATTATTTTTAGATTTTAATAAAATTAAAAAGTTCAAAAGTAAATTTGAATAGTCATAAATTTCAGCATCTCAATACCAGGAGACATGAAATCTCAAACATTTACAAAGAAGAAAACAAGAAGACTACAATAAAGACAGAAAACTTAAAAATTATATTCAAATATTAAAAGTGAATATAATTGATTAATGACAGTATTTGATAATCTGTATTTTGTTCAGGTTAGCCTCCCTATGACCCTGGACTATGGCAATATGGCTTTGTGTTTCTAGAGTCTTATTTTTGTTCTATAATTCAGTCTTTTATTGGTTTATTAGAAACTACAATTGATCATTTGGATCCCTATAGTTTACCAGTCACTTCTATCTTTTCTTCCAATTTAAGCTTGAGGTCCAAGCCCACCCTTCACAGGACAGAATGCACCACAAACATTTTCAAAACCCTAATTTTAATGTGCCTGAAAAAGGCCAATGTTCCCTGAGGAAAATAAGTCAAAATCGGAACAGCCAAGATCTTCAAACCTATTCTCTTTTTCCAAAATAGGCACACATCTCCTTTACTATGGGATAGTATATGTTTTCATCAATAACTGACACAGGTTTTGAGAATATGTACTCCCTCAAAAGAAGGTTCCAGTATCATTTTACATTCATGAATAGAAGAATGACAGGAAAGCTGAATTTCTAGAACCATAAAGCCTTGTTTCAAATACCCCAAATATGCTTTTTCATACCCATAAGTTCTCTTTAAAGTAAATACATTGCTGAGAACTAAGAAAAGTACAATAAAGGGAGAAACATACATTTTGCCTAGGGCAATTTAATTGATCTAAACAAAGGCTGAGCTCCAAACAAATGTAATTTTGGAGATCAGAAGATTGCAGCTGCTGGCAAATAAGCAGGTTTTGGTAGTTCATACTTGGGAGGGCCTGCTATGGCTGCTCGAGAGACCCCCTTGCATTTTGCCAGTGGTTATTGAGTAATCAAAACATTCAGATTTCTCATGGAGATTTGCCTGAAGCAGGTATGAACATACTGAGGTGTAAAGTAATGATTAATTCATGACTAGAGGTGTTGCCCTGGTTTTTTTCTCGGTCTGTTTTGGATTATTCTTAATGGGAGAAAAGAACACAAAGAGTTTTCTAACATGTACAGAGCTGTATTTCTCACGAAATATTTGCAGTAACTCCTTACATCAGAATCAGGTCATGGGCTAGGCAGTCAGGTTATGGTCTGTAAAACAAGTTCCTGAAAGTACCTGGTTGTAGATTTATTACAAACTCCACATGCTAATTTAGTTTTATATGTTACTTGTTTACAAAACTCTACGGTACTCTATTCTACCACTTACAGATATGCATTCACCCTAAAATTAATGATGAAACTAAAATGGCTCTTATGACTAAGCCCGCTGTGATCCTACAGTGCTGAAAGCACCACATTAAGACTCCTGTCTTATCTTTATTCTTAATGCCCCAAGCTAATCTGAATGTAAGTTCATTTTGATGGAAAGTCTAAATTCCAATTAACTCTGAAAGGCCTGGAAGAAGAGGAGTGACAGGCCCATACTGAATCTAAAATAAACTTGCTTTTTGGCTGAGGGAACAGGTTGTTGATACGGTAGATCGTTCATCAGAAGATATGAGTACATACAGGTATTAAACCTTTTAAGCTGAATAACACAGGTCTAGTTTAGTTAAAAATACCTCTGGAAAAAAATGTTATTCAGTCTTGAAATAACTTCGAAAACCTGCTTCCTACAAAGCATTTCTGTAAGACAACAGTAATGTTTTTGCTTCAGATGGTTTCAGTAAAGCCTTATCAAAAGGTCATGCTAACTAGCCAAAAGAGAAGCAAAAGCTTCCCCAGGCCAGATCTAAGATCTCATAAAAGGAGAGTTATTCAATGGCCACAGGAGATAATTAATCATGAGTCTTCGGTTTGCAGATGACAGAAATCCATTCAAATTATTCTCCAAAGAGGGAACTTTATGGAAAGGCTAGATTGCCTAACCATGGAACCACAAGATACAGCTTAGCCCGAGGGGCAACTGAATCCAGGAACTGGACATCCTCCTGACTGTCTCTCTTCTGTTTTCTCTAGATGTAACGTTATTATTTTATTGAAGATTAACTTCTTTCATAGGTTAGGGTCTTCAAATCTCATAATACTACTATTACAGACAGATATTCTGTCTTTTCACTCTTCATAGAGGAGAATTTAGGTTGGCTCACCCTTGATTAAGTCAACGCTATGGGAGCAGGTAAAATATTAGAATTCTCATGGAGATTTGCCTGAAGCAACTCGGCTCCCATTGGAACTTCAAGGTTGAAGGGGAAGAAAAGAACAGCATCCTAATGCAAAAGGGGTGCAGATCCTCCGAAAAGAGGTAAAAAAAACTGAAGGAAGTCAATACACCTTAGAATGGGTGGAGATAAATTATTAGTTGTGCTTAAATTGAGAGTCCTTGCCAAGGGAAACTGAGGGCAGAGGAATACAGGGATTAGAATGTGGGAGGGATATTGGGACTAATTTTTCCAGTAAATGGGGAAGGATCAGGCAGGCAGTATCTTGTTCAAGTGACTGTGACAAAAGCCTAGGAAATTATCAGGCTGATGAGATAAAGAGCAACACGGAGATTACTCTGCAGAAAGAATTAAGGCCAATGAGCCATTCAAGCCTTGAGATTGTGATGACTTATGACTTCCTGCAACTTCTGCTGGTCTTCAAAGAACTACAGCCTCAGGGTTAGTCGGGCCCTCTGCCAAGTTTCAAAAGTATTTCAGACTGTGGTATCACTACTGACTGCCTACTAACCTCTGTAAGCCATTTTGGGCTGAGGATGTCAGAATTCCTTCATTTCCTCAGTTCTAGGACAGGCTTTACTTTTAGCAAATTTAATTGAAAGACCAATGCATGATTCTTTTTCTTTTCTCTTTTAACCTGTTAGGCCTTAAGACAAAAGGCAAAGTAAAACAAAATTTTTTGAGAACTATTTTGCAAATTACTTCCATTCTGATATGGAACTTTATAAACCTTGACTTTTTTTTTTAAAAGAATTTCTTCTATCTTTTGTTTTGAAAATTCAGTGAATATATTTAGACCTAAATGTCTATTCAGGCCCTTTGTCTAGAGACAGATATTTTGTCTCGAGACAGATATTTTGTCTTTAATTATCATTCTGTCTTCATGTCTCTAATTTTTATTCTGTGACAATATGTTAGAGAAGTCTTTTAGTTTTTTTGAACTCCAGTTTTTTCAAGCATTTAGAAGAGCCAACACCTGCTCTTTAGGCTCTTCTTAGGACACTTACGTAATAAATAAACAATATCACAACAAAATGACAAAACCCTTCTGTGTATCTCCTGATAAGAAAAATAAGTTATTTCAGAATTTTAAAAAGAAATTTAGTACTCCTTTTTAGCATTCCTTTTGTCAAAATATCTATTTCTAGGCAAAGGGCCTGAGTAGACATTTCTCCAAAGATTATATACAACTGGCCAATAAATATACGAAAAGATGCTCAACATTGCTAATCATTAGGGAAATGCAAATCAAAACCACAATGAAGTATCACCTCACACCTATTCGAATGGCTACCAGCAAAAACAAAACAAAACAAAACAAAACAACAAAACAAAACACAACAAAACAGAAAATATTGGCAAGGATATGGAGAAATTGGAACCCTTGCTCATTGTTGGTAGTGAGGCACTTCTCTTCCTGGATCTGCAAGGGGCATGGTTTCAAAGGCAGTAGTTTCCCAGCTCCATGCCTCAATCCAGGAACTAGAGGGGTTTCAAATGTAAAGTACTTTGTCTGGGTTTCCTGCACAAGGGCTAGGTAGGGAAAACCAGGTGAGGCTTCTTTGTCCAAAAATCCCACGGAAAACTCTGGGAGGAGGGGGATCTATAACTCATGGCTGTGGACCAAATAGCCAATCTGGTATCTGGGTCAAAGGTCAATCACTCCAGAGCAAGTTTGAAAGAATATCTCTCGTTGGATAAGGACATAAATCGAGAGGGAATAACTCAAGGGTTAAAACTTCAGCTTCTCCTTACCTGAACAGATATCCCTCTCCAGATTCCCCTCCTGCAACAGTGTGGGAGTGCTTTCTCTCTCTCTCTCTCTCTTTCTCTCTCTCTCTCTGTCTCTCTCTCTCTGTCTAATAAATTTCTCTCCCACAAAACTCTTTGGGTCCACAATATTTATATGAAAGGTAAGCTCACCCGCCTCCCGGGCCCCTTTCTCCATCCTTCAGGTTAAGAGAGGCCAAGAACCTCTTCCAAACTGGGAGCTGGGACATGGCCCCGGTTACAGTAGGAACGTGAAATGGTGCAGCTGCTATGGAAAACAATATGGCAGTTTCTCAAAAGATTAAAACTAGAATCAACATATGACTAGCAATTTAACTTCTGGGTATATATCCAAAATAATTGAAAGCAGAATATCAAGGAGATTTGCACACCCAAATTCATATCAGGAACTATTTACAATAGCTAAAAGTGGAATCAACTAAGTGTCCATCTATGGGTGAATGGATAAACAAAATGAGGTGAATACATATAAGAGAATATTATTCAGACTTAAAAGGGAGAAAATTCTGATACATGCTACCACATGGATGAACCTCAAGGGAAATATGCTAAGTGAAATAAGCTAGTCACAAAAAGACAGGAACTTTACCATTTCATTTATATGAGAAATCTAGAATAGTTAGATTCCTAGAAACAGAAACGAATTGGTGTTTGACAGAGAGACTGGGAGAAGAGAATGAGGAGTTTTTGTTTAGTGGGTACAGAGTTTAGATTCCACAAGACGAAAAGGTTCTTGAGATTAATTGCACAACAGTGTACCTATACTTAACTGGACTGTATGTTTAGAAATTGTTAATATTTTAAGTTGTATGTTTTTAACCATCATAAAAATAATTTAAAAAAATAGCTCTAGGGATAGATTTATAGTTTTTGCATATTCCTTAGACTATAAATATTATTAGAATGTGCTGTTCTAAAAATATTTTGATTATTTAAGTAGTAATGTTTCTATTATTAGTTGATATTACATAAAACAGGTTTTTAAATTTCTTGTAATTTATACTGCTTTATGCTATATAATGTTTTCATCTAAAAATTACATATAGGCAATTGTAGTTAATGTTGCTACATTAATTTTAAAAAACTATAATGTTTATAAACACTACTAATTTCAAAATTGAATTTTTCCCTACATATTCAGCTTTTATAACATAAAAAATATACATTTTAAACAGTGTTTAAATCAATCATAATTAATTACATTTCCAGACACATCTACTAAGCTGGGCCTTACAATTACAAAGCTAATTATATTGAAAATGAAATTTCACTATCCCCCAGGAGTGCTCAGTTATTTCTGTGCTCTAATTTAGGCATGCAGGAGTTTATTTGCTGCTAGGCAACACCTGATAAAAATAAGTATATGCAGAACAATTATATACATATGAAGACATACAAAACATAGTTTTATGTGAGAAGGGTTATTATCTGCTTAACGTTTTGAATATTTTCTTGATTTTTATGTAATTCTAGTACAACCAGGCAATACAGTCCTTGCCACAAATATAGACTGCAAAGGATACTGGGTTTTCAAAAACTGAAGTTACAGTCAAGATTTTATGTACACTAAGGCACAAATTTCTCTATATTGAGGGATGAGAGATGTCACCTAAGTAGGTGTTATTTTGTAGCTGACAAGACATTCTACTAGAATTTTCAGCATAGTATGACAGAATATTAGTATCTTAAGAGGCAGTCAACTACTAATCTTTCTAGAGAGGTAAAGTTTAATATTAGGTGTGGTACAGAAAACAAAGAGCTTACTCTATGCCTCTAATTTTTATTCTGTGACAACATATCAGAGAAATCCTTTAACTTTTTTGAATTCCAGTTCTTTCAAGCATTTAGTAGAGCCAACAACTGCTTTTTATGCTCCTCTTAGGACACTTAATACAATAAAACAATACAACAACAAAACAAACAAAACCCTTCTGTGTATCATCTTAGAAGAAAAAGAAGTTATTTTAGAATGTTTAAAAGAAATTCATTTAGGATTTTTTTTTTGAAAAATCATTAGCACTTAGGTAGTGACTACTATACAGAAGCAGCACTTTCAATGCAATGGAATAAATTTTTGTTGTTGTTGTTCTAATAGTTTTATTGTTTTATTTTTAATTGTACTTTAGGTTCTGGGGTACATGTGCAGCTCATGCAAGATTGTTGCATACGTACATACATGGAAAGGTGGTTTGCTGCCTCCATCCCCATCACGTATATCTGGCATTTGTCCCCATGTTATCTCTCCCCAATCTCCCCACCCACCACTGTCCCTCCCTTAGCCCCCCCAACAGACCCCATTATGTGATGCTCCCCTCTCTGTGTCCATGAGTTTTCATTGTTCAACACCCGCCTATGAATGAGAACATGTGGTGTTTGATTTTCTGTTCTTGTGTCAGTTTGTTGAGGATTATGGTTTCCATATTCATCCGTGTCCCTACAAAGGACACAAACTCATCATTTTTTATGGCTCTGTATTATTCCATGGTGTATATGTGCCACATTGTCCTTGTCCAGTCTATCATCAATGGACATTTGGGTTGGTTCCAAGTCTTTGCTATTGTAAACAGTGCCTCAGTGAACATACATGTGCATGTGTCTTTATAATAGAATGATTTATAATCCTTTGGATATATATCCAGTAACGGGATTGCTGGGTCAAATAGAATTTCTATTTCTAGATCCTTGAGGAATTGCCACACTGTCTTCCACAATGGCTGACCTAATTTACACTCCCACCAACAGTGTAAAAGTGTTCCTATTTCTCCACATCCTCTCCAGTATCTGTTGTCTCCAGATTTTTGAATGATCGCCATTCTAACTGGCGTGAGATGGTATCTCAATGTGGCTTTGATTTGCATTTCTCTAATGACCAGAGAGGATGAGCATTTTTTCATATGTTTATTGGCCTCACATATGTCTTCTTTTGAAAAGTATCTGTTCACGTCTTAACCCACTTTTGAATGGGTTTGTTTGTTTTTCTTGTAAATCTGTTTTAGTTCCTTGTAGATCCTGGATATTAGCCCTTTGTCACATGAGTAGATTGCAAAAATTTTTTCTTATTCTGTTGGTTGCCAGTTCACTCTAATGATGGTTTCTTTCACTGTACAGAAATCTGTAGTTTAATTAGATTCCATTTGTCTATTTTGGCTTTTGTTGCCAATGTTTTTGGTGTTTTAGTCATGAAGTCCTTGCCTAAGCCTATGTCCTGAATGTATTTGCCTAGGTTTTCTTCTATGGTTTTTATGGTATTAGGTCTTATGTTTAAGTCTTTAATCCATCTGGAGTTAATTTTAGTGTAAGGTGTCAGGAAGGAGTCCAGTTTCTGCTTTCTGCACATGGCCAGCCAGTTTTCCCAACACCATTTATTAAACAGGGAATCCTTTCCCCATTGCTTGTTTCTGTCAGGTTTGTCAAAGATCAGATGGTTGTAGATGTGTGACATTGCCTCCAAGGCCTCCGTTCTGTTCCATTGGTCCATGTCTCTGTTTGGTACCAGTGCCATACTGTTTTGATTACTGGAGGCTTGTAGTATAGTTTGAAGTCAGGTAATATGATGCCTCCAGCTTTGTTCTTTTTGCTTAGAATTGTCTTGGCTATCTGGGCTTTCTTTTGGTTCCATATGAAGATTAAGGTGGTTTTTTTCCAGTTCTGTGAAGAAGGTCATTGGTAGCTCGACAGGTATAGCGTTGAATCTATAAATTACTTTGGGCAGTATGGCCATTTTACAATATTGATTCTTCCTAACCATCAGCATGGAATGTTTTTCCATCTGTTTGTGTCCTCTCTTATTTCTTTGAGCAATTGTTTGTAGTTCTCCTTGAAGAAGTCCTTTACATTCTTTGTTAATTGTATTCCTAGGTATTTATTCTCTTTGTAGCAATTGTGAGTGGGAGTTTGCTCTTGATTTGGCTCTCTGTTAGTCTGTTATTGGTGTATAGGAATGCTTGTGATTTCTGCACATTGATTTTGTATCCAGAGATTTTGCTGAAGTTGCTTATCAGTTTAAGGAGTTTTGGGGCAGAGACGGTGGAGTCTTCTAAATACACAATCATGTCATCTGCAAATGGAGATTTGACTTCCTCCTTTCCTAATTGAATACCTTTATTTCTTCTTCTTGCCTTATTGTTCTGTCTAGAACTTCCAATACTATGCTGAATAGGACTGGTGAGAGAGGGCATCCTTGTCTAGTGCCAAATTTCAAAGGGAATACTTCCAGTTTTTGCCCATTCAGTATAATATTGGCTGTGGGTTTGTCATAATAGCTTTTATTATTTTGAAGTATGTTCCATCAATACTTAGTTTATTGAGAGTTTTTAGCATAAAGGGCTGTTGAATTTTATAGAAGGACTTCTCTGCATCTATTGAGATAATCATGTGGTTTTTGTCTGGTTCTGTTTCTGTGGTGGATCACGTTTACAGACTTGCATATGTTGAATCAGCCTTGCATCCCCGGGATGAAGACTACTGGATTGTGATGGATACGCTTTTTGATGTGCTGTTGCAATTGATTTGCTGGTATTTGATTGAAGATTTTTGCATCTATGTTCATCATGGAAATTGGCCTGAAGTTTGTTTGTTTGTTTTTGAGTCTCTGCCAGGTTTTAGTATCAGGATGATATTGGTCTCAAAAAATGATTTGGGAAGGATTCCCTCTTTTTGTATTGTTTGGAATAGTTTCAGAAGGAGTGGTACCAGCTCCTCTTTGTATGTCTGGTAGAATTCGGCTGTAAACCCATCTGGACCTGGACTTTTTTTGATTGGTAGGCTATTAATTGCTGCCTCCACTTCAGCCCTTGTTATTGGTCTATTCAGTGTTTCCACTTCTTCCTGGTTTAGGATTGGGAGGGTGCAGGTGTCTAGGAATTTATTCATTTCTTCCATGTTTATTGGTTTATGTGCATAGAGTTGTTTGTAGTAATCTCTGATGGTAGTTTGTATTTTTGTGGAATCTGTGGTGATATTGCCTTTATTGTTTTTTATTGCACCTATTTGATTCTTCTTTCTTTTTTATTAACCTGTCTAGTGGCCTATCTATTTTGTTCATCTTTTCAAAAAACCAGCTCCTGGATTTATTTTTTGAAGGTTTTTCTGTGTCTCTATCTCCTTCAGTTCTGCTCTGATCTTAGTTATTTCTTATCTTCTGCTAGCTTTTGAGTTTTTTTTTAATCTTACTCCTCTAGCTCTTTCAATTTAAAAGATAGGGTGTTGATTTTAGATCTTTCCTAGCTTCTTATGTGGACATTTATTGCTATAAATTTCCCCCTAGACACTGCTTTAAATGTGTCCCAGAGATTCTGGTACATTATGTCTTCGTTTTCCTTGGTTTCGAAGAACATCTTTATTTCTGCCTTCATTTCATTGTTGAGCCAGTCAACATTCAAGAGCCAGTTGTTCATTTTCCATGAAGTTTTGCAATTCTGAGTTAGTTGCTGAATTCTGAGTTCTAACTTGATTGCACTGTGGTCTGAGAGACTGTTTGTTATGATTTCCATTCTTTTGCATTTGCTGAGGAGTGATTTACTTCCAATTATGTGGTCAATTTTAGAGTAGGTGTGATGTGGTGCTAAGAAGAATGTATATTCTGTGGATTCAGGGTGGAGAGTTCTGTAAATGTCAATTAGGTCTGCTTGGTCCAGATCTGAGTTCAAGTCCTGGAACTCTTGTTAATTTTCTATCTTGTTGATCAGTCTAATATTGAAAGTGGAGTATTAAAGTCTCCCAGTATTATTGTGTGGGAATCTAAGTCTCCTTGTAGGTCATTAGGAACTTGCTTCATGAATCTGGGTGCTCCTGTATTGGGTATATATATATATTTAGGATCATTAGGTCTTCCTTTTGCATTGATCTCTTTATCATTATGTAATGTCCTTCTTTGTCTCTTTTGATCTTTGTTGGTTTAAAGTCTGTTTTATCAGAGACTAGGATTGCAGCTCCTGCTTTTTTTTTTTTTACTCTCCATTTGCTTGGTAAATCTTCCTCCATCCCTCTGTTTTGAGTCTTTGTGTATCCTTGCATGTGAGATGGGTCTAAATACAGCATACTGATGGGTTTTAGCTTTTTATCCAATTTGTCTGCCTGTGTCTTTTGATTGGGGCATTTAGTCCATTTAAGTTTAGGATTAATATTGATATATGTGAGTTTGATATTGCCATTTAACACTAGCTGGCTGTTTTGCCCCTTAGTAGATGTAGATTCTTCATTATGGTGATGCTCTTTACCTTTTGGTATGTTTTTGGAATGGCTAATACTGGTTGTTACTTTCTACGTGTAGTGCTTCTTTCAGAAGCTCTTGTAAAGCAGGCCTGGTAGTGATGTAATCTCTGAGTGCTTGCTTGTTTGCAAAAAATTTTATTTTTCCTTCACTTATGAAGCTTAGTTTGGCCGGATATGAAATTCTGGGTTGAAAGTTCTTTTCTTTAAGGATGTTGAATATTGGCCCCCACTCTCTTCTGGCTTGTAGGGTTTCTGCTGAGACATCTGCTGTGAGTCTGATGGGCTTCCCTTTGTGGGTAACCCGACCCTTCTCTCTGGCTGCCGTTAGCATTTTCTCCTGCATTTCAACCCTGGTGAATCTGATGATTATGTGCCTTGGGGTTGCTCTTCTTGAGGAATATCTTTGTGGTGTTCTCTTTATTTCCTGGACTTGAATATTGGCCT